>CAXHUL010000671.1:0-42483 GCA_964019695.1 Loripinus fragilis
TCCTGAAACACTGACATTGACAGCCATCAGCCACTTGGTGCATGGAGCTGTGAGAGTGGAAGAGCCAGTCAGTGATATAATAGTTACCATCAGGTATTTCATTGACAAGTTACACACCCTTTCAAAACTACTAAATTTTTATGCTCCAAAGGAACTTTGGGAGGCATATAGTAATCGCACCGTACGTCAGTCCGTCCCGCTTCATGTCCCATACATATCTCCTATATTCTTTGAGGTAGGAATTCCAATTTTGGTGTGTGAAATCATCTTTGGATGGCCGAGTGTTGCATACCATTTTCCGGTCACTGTGACCTTGACTTCTGACCCAGTTTTTAATGTAATCATGTCTGGAGCATATCTCTTATATTATATGAGGTAGGAATCTCAAATTTGGTGTGTGGATGACGAAGTGTAGCTTAACATAATTGGGTCACTGTGACCTTGAGCTTGACCTCTGACCTAGTTTCTAGAAACTATAATGAGTCTGGTGCTTATCTCCTATATTCTTTGAGATAGGAATTCAAAATTTTGTGTGTAAATGCATCTTGGGATGAGGGGGTGTCACATAACATTTCAGGTCACTGTGACCTTGACCTTTGACTTAGTTTTAAGAATTATTGTGTCCAGAGCATATCTCTTACATCCTTTGAGGTAGGAATTCCAAATTTGGTGTGTGGATGCATCTTGGGATGGCAGAGTGACGCATATCATTTTCAGGTCACTATGACCTTGATCCTGACCTCTGACCTAGTTTTTTAGAATTATCGTGTCCAGAGCATATCTCTTATATTATTTGAGGTAGGAATCTCAAATTCGATTTGTGGATGCATCTTGCGATGACAAAGTGTCACATACCATAATTGGGTCACTGTGACCTTGAACGTGACCTCTGACCAAGTTTTTAAAAACTGCATTGAGTCTGTTGCATATCTCATATATTCTTTGAGATAGGAATTCCAAATTTGGTGTGTAAATGCATCTTGGGATGACAGAGTGTCGCATACCATTTTCGGGTCACTATGACTTTGACCTCTGACCTAGTTTTTAGAACAATCGTGTCCGGAGCATATCTCATATATTATTTGAGGTGGGAATCTCAAATTGGGTGTGTTGATGCATCTTGCAATGGCAAAGTAGTGCATACCATAATTGGGTCACTGTGACCTTGAACTTGACCTCTGACCTAGTTTCTAGAAACTGCATTGTGTCTGATGCATATCTTTTATTCTTTGAGATAGGAATTCCAAATTTGGTTTGTAAATGCATCTTGGGATGACGGAGTGTCACATACCATTTTTGGGTCACTGTGACCTTGACCTCTGACCTTGTTTTAAGAATTATTGTGTCCGAAGCATATCTCTTATATTCTTTGAGGTAGGAATTCCAAATTTGGTGTGTTGATGCATCTTGGGTTAGCAGGGTGTCATGTACCATTTTTTGGGTCATTGTGACCTTGACCTCTGACCTAGTTTTTATAATAATCATGTCGGTAGCATATCTTATATATTCTTTGAGGTAGGGATTCCAAATTCGGTGTGTATATGCATCTTGAGATGGCAGAATGTCACATATCATTTTCAGGTCACCTTGACCTCTGGCCTAGTTTTAATAATTATTGTGTCCGGAGCATATCTCTTATATTATTTGATATAGGAATCCCAAATTTGGTTTGTGGATGCATCTTGGGATGGTGGAGTGTCATGTACCATTTACTGGTCACTGTGACCTTGACCTCTGACCTAGTTTTTAGAATAATCATGTTTGGAGCATTTTTTTCCTATATTATTTGAGCTAGGAATCCCAAATTCGGTGTGTGGTTGCATCTTGGGATGGCAGAGTGTAATGTATCAGTTTTGTGACCTTGACATAATTTCTACAATAATCGTATTAGGAGCATATCTCATATATTATTTGAGGGAGGAATCCCAAATTTTCTGCATGGATACATCTTTGGATGTTGATGTGTCACATACTATTTTTAGGTCACTGTGATCTTGACCTATGACCTAGTTTCTAGAATAATTGTGTCTTGAGCATATCTCCTATATTATTCGATGTAGGAATCCCAAATTTGGAGTGTTGATTCCTCTTGGGATGGCGAAGTGATGCATACCATTTTGGGTCATTATGACTGTGACATTGACTTCTGGCCTTATTTCTAGGTTTTTAGTGTCTGGAGCACATCTCCTATATTACAGCTAACTTTCCTCAAATGTGTCTTATGTTAGACCAACTCCTTGGAGGCATTTGTCACGTGTTTGTGACATTTCTTGTTAGTTTGTTTCTTGTAGAGGTTTGGTCAAGCAGAAAATACTCATAAGTTTGGATATATACTGATGGACTTTAAATATGCAACACTAACTTTCCTTCATTTCTTACAAAATACAGTTGAATTTAAGCTTCCTTTGCTTCGATGATGTCATCATGAGTTGGTTTCATCAGGAAACACTTCAGTTTAATTTTACAACTAAACCTGATGACTTAACTTCTCTGTATAAATTTAGGTCATTGAAAATTTCTAAAGTAGAGGAGATTTTAAGCCATTGAATGAAGGGGTAGAAACAGATAAGCATCAAATAAGCAAGCTGGCTGTATCGCAGACCTGCAGAACAATACGAGAGTGATTCTTCTATGACTAACGAAGTCCATGACACAAATTTGATACTTCTCGTGTTTCTTATTTTAAAGAAGTAGGGAATCTTTCACTGATAACATTTTGTCACATGAAACAATTGATTCCTATCACAAAAAGTTTACATTTTCAATGCTTTTTTTGTTTGATTTGATTCTTTACGTCCCATCAACAATCTTTCAGTTATATAGGGACAGTTCTTCCTGGGTTGAACCAGTACTAAGCTAGGATAAATGTGTCTTGCCCAAGGACCACAACATAGTGACGCCGGTGAGGCTCGAACCCGCGGCCCTTCGGTCTCGAATAAAGCACTCTACCACTGAGACACTGCGCTCCCTGATTTAATGCGTTAAATTCATTTTAATTGGTCAATTTTTATGTGTTACTTATAAAATGAACACTCTTTAACATACAACCAAAATTATTGTTTTGCCTTCTTTTTTGAAACATACATTAAAGCTGCTATCCAAGTGTTGCGTTTTTAAAGTCCGTCAGTATATTTTAGTTGGATCTTTACACTTACCATGCGTAACATGGATATCAAAAACAGTTTAGATCCAGATCAGCTGGCTTCTAAGAAGCCAGCTGATCAGGATCTATATTGTTTACCAATCAACATGTTAATACATGCTAAAAATTGAAATCATGCTAGTTAATTGGATGAAATATGGAAGGAATGTAATTCATAAAGTTATCTATCCTTAATGTCATCAGTGTTTTTGTCTTAATACAAATTTAAAGTGAACCTAGTTAAATTTATTTCTAAAACTACTTTAAAATCATGTTTTTCTGTGTGAAAATACTAAGATTTGCCATACAAAAGCAATATTTCTATGACAGTCATTACATAATGTTACAAAATATGTACACAACTAGTGGTTTATTGATTTCAATACATGGCCTTATTTCACGCCAAGATGTAACGTTACATGATAAATATTCACACGGTGCATCCAACGAATTGGTAGATTTTGTAAGCTGTACCCGAGGGGGTGGGTATAGAGATGAAATGATGAAAATCTTTGTCAGATGTCATTTCATCTTACATTATCATGCAGCAAGAAATTCTTCATTTCAGATCCTCTATAGAGAAAGAACCTTTGACCTTGGATCCATTAGCACCTGACTCCAAAACATCTGCGAACACCAGTACACCACTCAAGGGACCACAAGTCTACAAGTTCCAGCACTGGGCCAAGTATATATTAAGTTTTAGTTTTGTTTTTAGTATCTATATACAACTGTGCAACCACCAGTTTAGCAAAATGCTTGTTCTTCAAATCAAACTTGATGATAGAGCTGTCATGCTAATATACACAATTTGCCATATAGTGACATGTATTAAAACATTGATCGGCAGCTTGACATGTTGTTAAGAGGTGAAGATAATAGTGATACTTGGTAAGCGTTAGTTTCAAAAATGGTTTCCCTTCTTTTTTCTGTATCATATGTTGTTGGTACATGTTGGAATAAGGAGGCAATTCCAACGTGTACCAACAACATATGTTCGATGGATTAGAGATTTTACACTACAAACTTTTTTTCACTAACTTCTCATTTATAATTATTGTTTTAGTGAAATTAACATGGTGAAGTGAACACGTTTTCATGTAGTTTGGTATTCACCTGGACGACAATAATAGACTGCAAATTCAATGTTATTGACAGCTTATCTTGTGAGGTTTCAGTATCTTGAAATGCTAAATTGGTGGCTGCGTGGTTGTAAAGGCACAGATGACTGCAAATTAATTGATATGAAATGACAAGGAGTGCATGGTTCTCTTTAGTATGACCATTGTTGCTTTGAACTCTTTGCATGCTGGGTAATTTTTCATGCTTTTGTTGTCGTCTGCTGACTTTTTTCAAAATAAACATTTTCAAAAAATTCTTTCAAAAACCTTTGGATCCACATCAGGACCAACATTCAGTCCTGATTTGGGTCCAAACTGTTTACAAAGGGTATCAGCAGATGACAAAAGTCAGCGATATTAAGGAAAGAGTTAAGTGGACGTTATTTGGGCCTCTATGCTAGAAAACTTGTCTTCAAGGGTTTCAACCAAGTAAGGCTCAAATAGCCTGCTCAGCTACAGAGACTAGCTGGAATATTGAAATTTTGCATGTAACAAGTTAAGCTTTATTTGAGCAGGGATGCCTGTTTCATTGCCATCTGACAGGATCGAAATCACGCTTCATTTCTGAAGACGAATCCTTCTTTCAGTTTCGAACCTTACTGGCTCACTCAAAATTACTCTTGTCCGTCACGAAAGTAAACTCCCTGGCAGTGATCCCTGTTCAGTAAACACATGTTTCAAGGGAAGAAATGACCGCTAGGGACCCACTGATGGGGACTTATATCGAGACAAACAAAATTGATAAGCAGTCTGGCAGGTTGATTCAGGATTACTGAAACACATTAATGTTTTGGCTGATTGTTACGTGCCAGGCGTAACTAGAAAAGAATTCAGGAAACCAAAATTTTTCTATTTGGAAAGTCAGCAAAAAGCACTTTTAAAATTTAACAAAATTTATTAAAAACAAAAATTATCATTTACAATAAGAAATGGAAAATAGTTATACAATCAAAGAAAGTCTAATTTACAATACCTTGTATGTCCGAACTGTCCCTCAGAATATTTATCAACACAAGTCTTTCAGCAGTTTCTGATCCCAGATTTTGAAGATAAATCCAAATGAACATGAAGTCTGAATCCAAAACTGAATAATCCAAAGTAATCCAGAATGAATAAGTTAAGCACTATGTATTCCAATATAGAATTCCAGCACAAAAGGTTTAGACTTTTAAAAGGTGAAATTATTTCAAAGATGCCCTTATGAAAAATTTACTCTTATATATACCCTTTAAGAAAGTTCTAGAACGGTCAAGAAAGACTATTATATCATATGCTATATTTATTTATTCTGGAAAATTCCACAAACTTCTACTGAATTCCAGAACCTACTCAAAGTTTCCATTTGCATGGAAAAGAAAATTCTAGTAAGTTCTGGTCTTTTCTCCAAGGTTCAAGAACCATCTAGATGATTAGTCATCCTTCTAGAAAATTCTTATTACCAAATAAATACCTTGTTTACAACAACTTATTTACCATCAATTTCTCCAATATCTGGGTCAATCAGAAACTAAGTAAACAAATATGAAATAGATAAACACCATACATGTTACACTTCCCCTCCTCAAAGAAAAGAAAGTTTTATGAAGTAAAGCTTTCTTTTGCAATAATGAACAATTATATAACAAACAATAATGTAAAATCACATCAGATCAATAAAGAGCAATAGTAAAAAGCTGAATATCAATAATACTGAGGCTTGGTTGGTTGGTTGGTTGTTTGTTGCTTTACGTCCCAAGTCAACAGCTATGGTCATTGCGGGACGGTCAGTTCACCTAACCACACTTTTTCCTGGGCAGGCTTGAACAAGCGGTTAACCAGTAATTTGTGCACATACTTTCGCTTGTAACTGACAACAACCCTTCTTTAATGAATCAGCGGAAGGGAGGAGAATGACCGTAGAAATCATTTCATGATCAAATTCCACGAAAGTATGGGACCGGGCCGGGATCGAACTCGCGACCCCTGGATCTGCAGTCAGACACGCATCTGTAGCCAGACACGTTACCGACTGCGCTACGCGGCCCGGCAAATACTGAGGCATCTAAGCCCTAGAGAGTGCATCTGGGATGATATTATCTTTTCCTTTAATATGCCTGATATCTAGATTGTGCTCTTGCAACATGAGACTCCATCTGAGTAAACGCTGGTTCTTGTTTTTCATTTTATGAATGAAAGTCAGTGGATTGTGATCAGTGAATATGACAATAGGTGCAACTGAAGAGGCTAGGTAAACTTCGAAGTGTTGAAGTGCAAGGATGAGAGATAAGCATTCTTTCTCTACAGTAGAGTAATTTCTCTGATGTTTGTTAAACTTTTTAGAATAGTAACAAACAGGATGATCAACACCATTGTCATCTTCCTGTAACAATACACTGCCTGCACCAACATCACTGGCATCTATGGCCAACTTAAATTCTTTGTCAAAGCTTGGTGCTAAGAGAACTGGAGCACTTTTAAGTATGGCTTTAAGCTTATCAAAAGACTTTTGACAATTATCAGTCCAAATAAACTTGACCCTTTTGCCAAGTAAGTTTGTCAAAGGCTCTGCTATGACAGAGAAGTTATTACAGAATTTCCTGTAATATCCAGCCATACCAAGAAAGCGCATCAGTTGTCTTTTGCCAGAAGGTACGAGAAAATCTGCAATAGCCTCAACTTTAGCTTCTACAGGTTTTACCTGACCTTGTCCCACTGTATGACCTAAAAATGTCAAATTTGCATGGCAAAATTCACTCTTTGTTAAGTTAACTGTAAGTGTAGCTTGGCTAAGTCTGTCGAAGAAATTTCTAATAGTTTGTAAGTGCTGTTCCCATTCGTCGCTAAAGATGATAGCATCGTCAATATAGGCTTTACAGCGAACCAGATTAAATATCAAGCTATTAACCAAGTGTTGAAATGTTGCTGGAGAGTTCTTCATTCCAAAAGGCATAACTTTATACTGATACAATCCATCTGGAGTAACAAATGCTGAGATCTCCTTTGCTCTTTTTGTCAGAGGTATTTGCCAAAATCCTTTAAGCAGATCAAATTTTGTAACGTATTTGGCTTGTCCAATGTTATCGATACAGTCATCGATTCGTGGGATGGGAAAAGTATCTGTTTTGGTGACTGAATTAACTTTACGGTAGTCCGTACACATGCGAAATGTCCCATCAGGTTTCGGTACAAGAATACAAGGAGAACTCCATTCACTTTGACTAGGTTCTATAAAGTCCATTATCCAGCAAATATTGAACTTCTTCTCTTAGAATTTGTTGTTTTACAGGGTTCATTCTGTATGGATGTTGTTTCACAGGTTTTGAACCATCAATAAGTTCAACATCATGATAAATTTTGTCAGTTTTGGATGGAATATCCGGAAATAAGTGTTCATATTCAAGAATTAACTGCTTCAGTTCAAGTCTCTTGTCTGAACTAAGATGAGACAATTTCTGGTCAAGATCCTTTAGGATATCAGAGTTCTTGAGTTTTGACGACGCGGGATCAGATTTCACAAAGTTCATATCTTCAGAGTCCATTTGATTTTGTTCAGGAGGGACAGTATTAACTAAATTTACTGATGAAATAACAGAACTATCCCTATCAATGTACTTTTTAAGCATGTTGATATGACATAATTGTTTTTGCTTGCGCCTCCCAGGAGTGTTGACAATGTAATTTACATCACTTAACTTTTTGTCAACAGTATAAGGACCATAATATCTAGCTTGCAATGGCTTACCAGGAATGGGCAAAAGAGCAAGTACCTTGTCTCCAGGTTCAAAATTTCTATCCTGAGCATTTTCATCATAACGCAATTTCATTTTGCTCTGAGCTGATTTGAGATTGGATCGAGCAGCCTCACAGGCTTTTGATAGTCTGTTTTTGAAATCAGACACATACTGAAGTAAGTTCAAAGATTTATCATCATCTGAGAGAAATTTTTCTTTCAGAAGTTTCAAGGGTCCGCGCACAGAATGCCCAAATACCAGTTCAAATGGACTGAACCCAAGAGACTCTTGTACAGATTCCCTTACAGCAAATAATAGCAAATGTATGCCTTCATCCCAATCTTTTTCTGTGTCAAAGCAGTAAGATCTGATCATGTTTTTCAAAGTTTGATGAAATCTTTCTAAGGCACCCTGGCTTTCAGGATGATAAGCCGATGACTTGTATTGTTTGATACCAAGTTCATGCATGACTTGTTGAAAAATTCCTGACATAAAATTTGAACCTTGATCAGATTGTACAGACCTTGGAAGTCCCACAAAAGTGAAAAACTTCACAAGCGCCTTAACAATTGTCTTAGTCTTGATATTTCTGAGTGGAATGGCTTCGGGGAAGCGTGTTGAAGCACACATAATAGTCAAAAGAGATTGACAACCTGATTTTGTTTTGGGTAGGGGACCTACACAGTCAATAATGATTCTGCTAAAAGGTTCATCAAAGGCAGGAATGGGCTGTAAAGAAGCTTTTGGAATGGTCTGATTGGGTTTTCCTACCATTTGACAAGTGTGACAGGATTTGCAGTGCTGAGAAACATCAGATTTTAATCCTGGCCAAAAGAAATGATTAAGAATCTTGTGATAGGTCTTATTTACACCTAAATGGCCTGACATGGGAGTTTCATGAGCCAAATTTAAAATTTCAGAGCGATAAGCCCTAGGGACCACAATCTGGTGGTTAACAGTCCACTCATCATCTGCTGAGACATCAGGAGGACGCCATTTTCTCATCAAAATGTCATTTTTCACATAATAACAAACAGGGACTTGTGACATTTCATTATCATCTAAAGCTTTATCAAATAAAAGTGATATCTCAGGATCACTATGTTGTTCCTTACAAAGCTGTGACCTTGATAGCTGGTCATGACCTTGATCATTAGAAATTAAAGGCGAAGGATCAGGATTTGACCTTGGAGTGTCAAAGTCAGTCTGAATGTCAGACTGGCTGGGAGAAAGAGAATTTGAAATCTCATCATTAAAGGACTGACCTATTAAAGTTTCAGCTAAATTAATATCTTGCGTCCCATTATTCTGATTGGCTTTCTTTGCCATTGCCCTAGTGACAGCACAAAAAGGGTAAAGATCAGGAATTTCCTGCTCAATAGGATCAGGCAGTTGATCAACACAAGGTGTGTTGGTCAAAAGTGGGTCTACCACAACCTTATCTCCAGCCAAATCATTGCCTAAAAGCAAGTGAACACCTTTAAAAGGTAAAGAAGGTCTAATACCTACAGCCACGAGACCAGTAACTAAGTCTGAGGACAAATAAATGTTATGGAGCGGTACATTAATAAATCCACACTCTACACCCTGGATAAGGACACTTGTCCCAGAAGAAGTCTTCTCAGAAAAAGGCAGGATATCTGCCAAGATAAGGGATTGAGAAGCACCAGTATCTCGTAAGATTTTAATAGGGGTAGACTGGGCAAAGTCACTATTTAGTGACACAGAACCATCTGATAAGAATGGTTCATAAATCTCCATAACGGCATCAGTCTCAGATGTTTTGGCCAAAATAGGATTCTCATCCTGAACAGAAGACTGTGGTTTTAACCTTAAAGAGGTGAGACCCGTGGGTTTAGGACTCTCCTGTCTTTCTTTTTCTCTCTTTCTTTTCAATGCAATACATTCAGAGATGATATTACCAGATTGTTTACAATAATTGCATATTGGCTGGGTTAAAGGACTTTGACCTTTGTTTTCACCAGAAAATCTAGGTTTGGGAGTAAATGAATGACTGGAATTATCAGATGGATTACTGGGGTTGGATTTTGGACCTGACTGAGGGGAATATGGTTTTGACTGAGGGGAAAATGGTCTTGATTGAGGTGTAAATTTCAATTGAGGGTTAAATGGTTTCCTAGGAAATGGCTTGTTAACAAAAGAAGTTTTATGAGTCAAAGAATAATCATCAGCTAGTCTAGCTGCTACATCCAAATTTTCAACTTCTTTTTCATTTAAGAAAGCCCTGACGTCAGAATTTATACATCATGATCAGAGCCTACTTTCTTTGAAGAGCACCACCTATCAAATAATTGTTCCTTTGTTCTAGCAAATTCCACATGAGTCTGGTTAGGTTCTTTCCTACAATCTCTAAATTTCTGCCTGTAAGCTTCAGGGACCAACTCATAAGCCTTAAGAATAAGTTCTTTTACTTTGTCATAATCTGAGCTTTGTTCTAGTGAAAGCTGAGTGTAAATTTCTCGAGCTTTGCCTATAACAACGCTCTGCAAAAGTAAGGTCCAGTGCTCTCTTGGCCATTTCAGGTTTTCTGCCACCTTCTCAAAATGTAAAAAATATTTGTCAACTTCTTTTTCTTGAAATGGAGGAACGAGTCGGATGTGTTTTGTCACATCAAAAGATTTGCCAGAGTCTAAAGGCAAAGGTTTTGATTTAGATTTTCCTTCTAACTCAAGTTCTTTCATTTTTAACTCAAACTGTAATTTTTCTTTTTCAATTTCAATGCGTTCTTCAGCTTCAAGCTTTAATTTCTCATGTTCTAATTTTTCTCTTTCTATTTCTCTTTGTTTTTCCTTCTCTCGTTCTTCCATTTCTAATTTTTGTCTTAACATTCTATCTTCTCGTTCCATTGTTTCCAGCCTTATTCTGTCCTCTCGCTCTTCTTTGTCACGCCTTAATCTCTCTTCATGTTCTAACCTTAATTTTTCCATCTCAACTTGCCTTTTAATTTCTAATTCTCTCAACTGCAAATCAGTCTGGGTCACCAGAATCTGAGATGTGGCTGAGGAATCAAATATTTCCTCGTCTACAAAGAACTGAATGAGAATATTCTTAATTTCATGTTTTAACATAGTCTTTTTGACATTGGGTAGGCCATAATGATCAGCAATATCCAAAAGATCAGACTTTTTTGCCAAGTCTAACAGCTCCTGAGAAGGCGACGCAGTAAAATCACTAAGTTTGAATGACATATTTGCTTTCTGTTGGCTTCAGCTAGTTAAACAGCAAACAGTAAAATTTCTTTAAAATTTCAAACTAATTTGGTGCAAAAGTAATTTCAATCCCGGACTCTGAGCCCCCAATTTCTGTTACGTGCCAGGCGTAACTAGAAAAGAATTCAGGAAACCAAAATTTTTCTATTTGGAAAGTCAGCAAAAAGCACTTTTAAAATTTAACAAAATTTATTAAAAACAAAAATTATCATTTACAATAAGCAATGGAAAATAGTTATACAATCAAAGAAAGTCTAATTTACAATACCTTGTATGTCCGAACTGTCCCTCAGAATATTTATCAACACAAGTCTTTCAGCAGTTTCTGATCCCAGATTTTGAAGATAAATCCAAATGAACATGAAGTCTGAATCCAAAACTGAATAATCCAAAGTAATCCAGAATGAATAAGTTAAGCACTATGTATTCCAATATAGAATTCCAGCACAAAAGGTTTAGACTTTTAAAAGGTGAAATTATTTCAAAGATGCCCTTATGAAAAATTTACTCTTATATATACCCTTTAAGAAAGTTCTAGAACGGTCAAGAAAGACTATTATATCATATGCTATATTTATTTATTCTGGAAAATTCCACAAACTTCTACTGAATTCCAGAACCTACTCAAAGTTTCCATTTGCATGGAAAAGAAAATTCTAGTAAGTTCTGGTCTTTTCTCCAAGGTTCAAGAACCATCTAGATGATTAGTCATCCTTCTAGAAAATTCTTATTACCAAATAAATACCTTGTTTACAACAACTTCTTTACCATCAATTTCTCCAATATCTGGGTCAATCAGAAACTAAGTAAACAAATATGAAATAGATAAACACCATACATGTTACACTGATGCACAAATCAATTAGATATCAAGCGTCTTCTGATTGACGCTATGTGGCCTTACAGATTACAGAAAAAAGTACCATACTAGTAAAAATGAACCCATATTTGGTATGTCATATTTTTCAACCCTACTCATATTTGGGGATGACGGACCCTTAATTTATGCATGTATGGGTGATATCTGGAATACCGAGACAGTAAAACATTTACACTTGATGTAAATTGTAAATGTTTTGTTGGCAAACTGAAAATTGTATGATTTTATTTTCTTAATTCAGGATTTTGGAAATTTTAAACATTCATCCATGCATTTATATCTAATCGTAACACTAGGAATTATATTTTAGGTCTGGTGAGAGGTTAGAGGCTTGGGTCAAGTCATCAGAAATGCTGTATACACCTGCTACAGTCGATGTTACTGTTTCTGGCGGTAAGTATAATTTGGGCCTTGTTGAGAGAATCCAAGTCCCGAGGTTATAAATCTTTTTTCATGCTTTACTCAGCTGAGCATGCAATTTCAACTGCTCATAAAAACTAAAATGCTGAAAAATAAGAAAACTTATCTTGCTCTCAAACTCTCAGATGTTGTATTTACCATGCTATTAAATGTTAAAATGCCAACAAATGTTGGCATTTTAACATCAAAGAGCATGATAAATTTCATGCTCAGTTGAGTTGAGCATGAAAAAGGTATAACCCCGGGCCCTGTTTTCATGTGCACTTCAGGTTTTTTCCACGGAAGTATACAATGTGAACCCTGATCTGGGTCCATATTGTTTGCAATATAAGCTGCCTTAGAACATAAGCAGACCAGAGAGCAGACGGCATAAGTCGTGACTAGCGAGAAACAGGTTAAACATTTTTTAGGACTTTTGCCTAGTTTTAGATAAACAATTTTTAGCGTAAAATTGTAAATGTTTTCTTACACTCCAATTTTAACATATGCGACGGTTCTTTTGAGTACCCACAACATATGTTTTGGTTGAGAAATAAGAAAAATAGCTGAGTATGCACTCTTAACTAAAGACCTGACCTTTGTCATGACTTCTTACAGCTGTTTTTTTCAAAATTTTGCATGATGAACTGCAGTTAAAATTTTAAATTTAACATATTTTTAGAGAAAATATGGCCCAGTGCATGAGGTTTTGGTACTCCTGACATAATTATGCACGAAAGCCACTTAAAACTCTTTCATCCTGAATAATTTTTCATGCTTTTTTGTCGTCCCAAAAAATTCTTTAAGGAATAGCATCAGAGTGTCAAATAGTTTGGATCCAGATTAGTCCCGACATTTTGTCGGGCCTGATCTGGGTCCAAACTGTTTGCGTCCAAACTGTTTGCAAAAAGTTATCAGCAGACAACAGTAGGAGTTAAACATTCATTCTTACCTATCTAGCAGGGCTTGAGGTCTCAATTTTTGTCAGAGTTTTCATTTACATCCATATTTTGTGAATGTGCACAGGGAAAGCTGTGACGAGTCTGCGCTTTTGCGCAGGCTTGCATGTGCCTTTTTCTCAACAATGCAATAAGTACCAAAATTTCATGTGCTAGCTCGTAAGGTACAGTAAAATCTGTTTAAAATAGCCACTCTAAAAAAGACCAAAAATTGGTTTACAAGACTAATATTCGCTTAATGCAGGTCAAAAGTATTGCAGAATGCTCCAAGAGGAGCATTCTGCAATACTGTTGACCTTCATTAAGCTACCATTTGTCATAGAGACCTTTTGTTTTGTCTATTATTGAATGACCGTTTTACACAGGTACTGTATTTATTTATAACAGAGTCATGCCCTGGGGAGTTGCTGTCTTTTACTGGCCAAAGAGGACTGTTTGTAGAAGGTTTGGTGAGTCCACCATTAGCTGGGGTCAAGGTCACTGTAGTAGAAGCCAGTGGTAAGATGGAACCTGTTGTTATGGAAACAGAAGAGTCTGGAACATTCAGGTATCTTTGTCTTTCATTTTGTGGATTTTTACATCTAAAGCACTTTTTTTTTAAATCTGACACTAGCAGTGCCCGTAGCCCAATCAGCAGTGAGTCTGATTGTGGAACCAGGGGTCCTGATTTTGATCCAGGCTCAGCCCCATACAGTAAAACCTGTGTAAAACCGCCTTACAAAAATAGACAAAACAAGGATCTTAATGACAAATTGTAGCTTAATGAAGGTCGAAAGTATTACAGAATGCTCCAAGGGGAGCATTCTGCAATACTTTTGACCTTCATAAAGCGATAATTAGTCTTGATCTTTGCCCTTTTTCTTACTTTGAAAACCAATTTGTGGTCTTATTGAGAGTGGCCGTTTTACACAAGTTTTACTGTATTTTCATGGAGATTGATCGTGAAATATTTTCTATGGTCAGTCTTCTCCTGATTCAAGAAGGATTGATCATTTGTCAGTTACAAGTGAAAGTATGTGCACTGATTACTGGTTAACTGCCTAGTCCAAGCTTGCCCAGGAAGTTAAAGTGTGGTTGGGTTAAATGACCATCTCGACATGACCATAGGTGTTGACTGGGACTTTAAACCATAAACCAAACAAATATACCTGACACTAAGATTATAAGGATCCATCATGAGTGTCAGGGTGGGATAGAAAAATCTGTCCTGAGGATCACCGATTGGTATCACGAGGCTAGCTTTGGCATCACAATGTAAGCAGAGTGATGACAAACGGTGACAACGAGGGGCGGATTATAAGAATCTATGAGTGTGAGGGTGGGATGGAAAAATCCATCCCGAGGATCACCGATTGGCATCACTAGGCTTGCCGAGTGATGACAAAGGGTGATCCCGAGGGGCGGATTATAAAAATCAATACCTGACACTAAGATTATAAGGATCCATCATGAGTGTGAGGGTGGGATAGAAAAATCCGTCCAGAGGATCACTGATTGGCATCAAGAGTCTTGCTGAGTGATGACAAACATTGGTCCCAAGGGGTGGATTTTTCTATTCCAACCTCAAACGAATAACGGATTCTTTTTCTTGCTCACCATTAAATACGGCCTTTTATGTTTAAAAAAAAGGCTCCCAAAAGTTCCTGAATACACTGGGATGTGACATGACGTCACTTTGAAATACAATGACGTCACTTAACGACCATGCATGTGTGTTCCAATACAACCAATGTACAGCCCTCAACGTTAAGTGACACCCTGGAGAAGATAACATGGGTAAGATAAGATCTTCTATCCCAGGATAAAGTATCAGATATCCTTATCCGGTGTGCAAGAATTTATCATATTTCTTCAAAAAACAAGTATTCAGCAGGAAAAGGTTTTAAACAGACATTTTCTCAAATGAAATCTCTATTTTCTGCTCAAATAAAGAGACTGGTCAACACATACTTGACTGCTCTTATTTACTCAATAATTAGACTGGTCATTACATACTTGACTGCTGTTTTTTACTCAATTAAGAGATTGGTCAACACATACTTGACTGCTCTTTTTGCTGAAATAAAGAGAGGGGGAAAAAGCGCGTGCGACGGTTCAGTTGTTTATCTTTCGAGCTCCATAAAAATAAAAGTTAAAAATTGTATTAAAATCTCCAAAGACATATTTTTCTGTAAATTTTGATGCAAATTGTTCATTAAAGTGTTGGAGATATCTTGTGACAGTTTTAATCAATTTGATGAAGGCATTTCTGAAATATCAAGAAACAGATTTTTGACAGCAGATTTGACAGTTGGAAATCACCTGACCCTGTGAAATTGCAAACAGCGACAACAAAAATCATCAATTGAAGATCGAAGCTTGAAGGTGAAGGACAGAATGGCGGTACAGTAGGAAAAGAAGAATCTGTTTCATTGTTTTTCTAGAAATTGAGGTAGGATCGATTTATTTTGTTGTTTGGCACACATAGCAATGGTTTCTAGAGGAGAAAAACATTCAAACTTTCTGAGAAACCCTACACTGGAAAAGGAAAAAAACTGTCTTTGGGCTTTGCTAGCATGATTTAAAACAAAGAAGCACAAGTTAGAAATGCGTAGAAGCAAACGTGTAGTTGAACAGGTGCTGAAAAAACGTGACACAGCAATTATTCAGGAAAGCACAACACCAGCAGAAACAGACTCAGTCAAAGATAAGAGCTTACAGAAAGAGGAGGCTTATGTTTGTTCAGGTTGCAAATTACCCAGTCCAAGAATCAAACGATTTGTTGAGGAGCCATGGATTCAATGTGATGTATGTAATGGTTGGTGGCACTTAGAATGTGCATGCTTAACTCCTGAAAGTGGCAGGTTAATAAATAAGAAAAAATTATATTTTCCATGTGCATTTTGTGTCTTAGAATCACTGAACACTAGACCATTGGTAGATAGATGTAGCCAAACAAAAGAAAGACCATTTCAAAGCAGCCAAAAATTAGAATCGCAGAAACAACAATCACAACCAACCAAATTACAGGCTAAAACTAAAAGTGATAAATAGAGGATCTTACATGAGTGCTCATGTTTTATTGAATTTATTAAACGAGTTGGGGAAAAGAGATAAAATGCGAGGCTTGCCGAGCATTTTATCTCTTTTTCGCAACAAGTTTAATAAATTCAATAATACAAGGGCACGAATGTTAGATTCTATTTATCATATGACATTAAGATTACTTTGAAATCTCATTTTGCAGTAAAAACGTAATAATTTTGTCATTATGTACGCAACGTTGTTATGGACGTCATAACGTTTCCCGAAAATCGATAAACCACTAGTGGTTTACAGATTTTATTGCATGACGTTATTTCACTCCCAGACGCGACGTCATATGATAAAAAGGTTACATTTGGTGAACAAGTAATCATTATAGACAGTTTAGATAATCCTTCTGGTGTTAGTGACTCGCGGAAAATAAATGAGAAGTTGAAGAGTAGCTGTTTAAATACAGATTATGTTGAATTTGCTTACCCATTAGCCAAAGGAGGTGTAGCAGTGCATTTTAAGGATTCTTACCAAGCAGAGAAAGCAATAAATAAATGGCCAGGCAAGGTATTCGGAGAAAAAGAAAGTGTTCATCGCCTAAGAGGTAATAGTGGACCCAAAGTCGGTTTTGCAAAGAATGTGGATCCCAGATATTCTAAACAGCAAATTTTGCAGATATTAAAGGATAAGGGATGTACAGTAAATGATGTAAAGAGACTGTTTCATAGAAATACAGGTAGGCCTATGCCAGTGGTGAAAATCATCCATGAATCACATGAAGATTTGGTAGATACTATAAATACAGAACTGGGATTAAAGTTCAATGGTAAACAAACATATGTGGAGTCCGAGAGAAGAAGGAAGGTAGTGCGGTGTTTTAATTACATGCGTTTTGGGCACATTGGCTCTACATGTTTGTCACTTCAGCATTGTGAGAACTGTGGGGAGGAACACTTAGCAACTAATTGTTCTAACAGTCCAAAATGCTTCAATTGTGGAGGATCATCTAAAGCTTCATCAAGCAAATGTACAGTGTATCAGACAAAGCTTCGGGAAATCCAAGTTCAAGACATTATATAAATACAAAGTAGCCCTTTCACTAAATTGTCAATTTTATAACAAAAACAATAAGATTACCAAAAACTGATTTATACAACTGAACCAGACACACAAGCTTTTAACAAAACATACCTGAGTGATTTTACTAGAAGAGACTATATTACCGGGAATTAACATACCTGAGAGATACTTTGGCTAAATGGCCAATAACAACAACAACAAGAGACTGGTCAACACATACTTGACATCTGTTTTTACTCAATAAAGAGACTGGTCAACACATACTTGACTGCTTTTTTTTACTCAATAAATAGACTGGTCAACACATACTTGACAGCTGTTTTTACTCAATAAAGAGACTGGTCAACACATACTTGACTGCTCTTTTTTGCTCAATAAAGAGACTGATCAACACATGACTGACTGCTCTTTTTTACTCAATAAAGAGACTGGTCAACACATACTTGACTGCTCTTTTTTGCTCAAATAAAGAGACTGGTCAACACATGACTGACTGCTCTTTTTTACTCAATAAAGAGACTGGTCAACACATACTTGACTGCTTTTTTTTTACTCAATAAAGAGACTTCTCAACACATACTCGACTGCTCTTTTTTGCTCAAATAAAGAGACTGATCAACACATGACTGACTGCTCTTTTTTACTCAATAAAGAGACTGGTCAACACATACTTGACTGCTCTTTTTTACTCAATAAATAGACTGGTCAACACATACTTGACTGCTCTTTTTTACTCAATAAAGAGACTGGTCAACACATACTTGACTGCTCTTTTTTACTCAATAAATAGACTGGTCAACACATACTTGACTGCTCTTTTTTACTCAATAAAGAGACTGGTCAACACATTGTTGACTGCTCTTTTTTGCTGAAATAAAGAGACTGGTCAACACATTGTTGACTTCTTTTTTTTGCTCAAATAAAGAGATTGGTCAACACATAATTGACTTCACTTTTTTTCTCAAATAAAGAGACTGGTCAACACATAATTGACTGCTCTTTTTTGCTCAAATAAAGTGACTGGTCAACACATAATTGACTGCTCTTTTTAGCTCTAATAAAGATACTGGTCAAGATATGATGACTGCTCTTTTTTGCTCAAATAAAGAGACTGGTCAAGATATGATGACTGCTCTTTTTTGCTCAATTAAAGAGACTGGTCAAGATATGATGACTGCTCTTTTTTGCTCAAATAAAGAGACTGGTCAAGATACAATGACTGCTCTTTTTTGCTCAAATAAAGAGACTGGTCAAGATATGATGACTGCTCTTTTTTGCTCAAATAAAGAGACTGGTCAAGATATGATGACTGCTCTTTTTGTTCAAAAAAAGAGACTGGTCAAGATATGATGACTGCTCTTTTTGTTCAAAAAAAGAGACTGGTCAAGATATGATGACTGCTCTTTTTGTTCAAAAAAAGAGACTGACAACACATGATTGACTTCACTTTTTTTCTCAAATAAAGAGACTTCATTGGTCCAGATAAGGAAATGTTTTGAGTGTAGAATTGTAATTATTTTCTTACCCATAAATTTAAACATTTGGTTTGGGTGCTCAAAAGAACCGTCTCATTGAGACGGTTCTTTTGAGTACCCACAACATATGTTTTGGTAAAGAAAAATAAATTTCGGTTACACGCTCTTATCTGGAGACCTGGACTTTAACACATATTTAACTTTGACACATGTTTGACTACTTTTTTGTCAGAATTGGCCCATTACACAAAGAGCTCCAGTATGATGTGTTGGCTGATAAAGAAGGTTATGTCTTAGCTAAGGAAGATGGGGAGAAATTGGTTTTTAGAGCATTCCAGCTCGGCAAAGTTGTTGTAAAGGTAAAGTCCTGCATATTATTTTAACAAGTAAACCTAGCTTTGCTTGTAGCATGGTGGATAACACAGTGATTTTATTTTGCCTATTTTATAGCCGAATACCGGCTGCTTCCCAATTCAAAAGGCCTGTATTTTCCCAATTTTGTGAGGATTTTTTTTTCCCAACCTGGGGAAATTATTGGGAGTTATTCCCAGATTCAAAAGGCACAGGCTGTATCCCAAAAAAGGCAATAAAATCACAGGATAATGCATGTGATGATAACTGTTAAACTCAACATTCCACACAAGTTACAACAAGGTATAGGAGCCACCGTGGTGTAGTGGACAAACTGCTTGCCTTGTAAACCAGGGGTTGCAGGTTCGATCCCTGGCTTCACTGGTTTGTCAGGATGAGACTTTAAGCTGTGCCCCCTTCTCCATATGACCTTGTTGTTAGTGGGACGTTTAACACAAACACAACAACCACAATGTATGATAATATTTAAATTATACAACCTGAATTATTAACCCTTATTGCGCCAATCACAACAAAAGTCATCTTCTTTTCTCGTCTGCTGAACTGTTTAAGAAGCCTCTATGGCAAACAGTGTTGACCCAAATCAGACTGCTCCCATAGGGGCAGTCTGCTCTGGGTCCACACTGTTTGCTTCTATACTTAATTTGTCAGTAATATAAGGCAATTATTTGCAGCAGATGACTTCAGCAGACAACATTTTCAGATGCATTTTTTTTCTTGGGGCTTTAAGGGTTAAATTGGTTCTCACAGAATAGATAATAATTTTTTTATCACAAGATGTTGCATCTGAGTGTGAAATAACGCAATGCAATAAAATTGATAAACCACTAGTGGTTTACAGATTTTTGGAAAACATTATGAACTGACGCTTTTAGCATATGGCAAAACCCTAACGTTTTCACGCCAAAAATATGATTTCAAAAATAATTTTAACGTCATATGATAAATAGAGTCTAACATTCATGCCCCTGTATTATTGAATTGATTAAACTTGTTGCAAAGAAGAGATAAAATGCTTGGCAAGCCTCACATTTTATCTCTTTTCCCCAACTTGTTTAATAAATTCAATAAAACATGAGCACTCATGTAAGATCCTCTATTTTATAAGAAGGGAGCTAAACAAATTAAGAGTTGCCATCAATATAGAGTCCGGTCCAATCTTGTAAAGCTGGAAGATAGATTGAATAGAATCAAATTCTGGAGAACTTAGAGAAACAGTAACCTCTTTTTCATGTGTCAAGATTAAAGTAAAACCTGTGTAAATCAGCCACTCTCAAAAAGACCAAAAATTGGTTTTCAAGACCAATTATCGCTTAATGCAGGTTAAAGAATTTCAGAATGCTCCAAGGGGAGCATTAGGCTATACTTTCGACCTTCATTAAGCTACCATTTGCCATTAAGTTCTTTGTTTTGTCTATTTTTGAGCGGCTGTTTTACACAGATATTACTGTAAAACACATATTTGGCAATCAAGGAAAAAAGCATGAAAAAGTTACATAACCTTGGGGCTCTATTTCAGATAACAGATGAAGGCGGAAATGCTCTCTCTGATGTTCTACTGTCCCTCAGTGGTGGGAAACAGTACAGAAGTAACCATGTCACTAAAGAAGATGGCTCCATGGCTTTTATTGATTTGGTAAGTTTCTTAGATTCTCTGCATTAACTCATCTGCTTTTGTCGTCTGCTGAAATGATTTAGAAGTAAGAAAAGGGGCAAAGATCAGGAATGGATACAATCAAGCAGCACACCTGACCCAGGATGCCAATGGAAAAGTGACAACTCAAAATTAGCCATAACAAACGAGAGCCAAGAGGTCAGCCCTTTCCCAGCAGGTGACCACAAGGCATCACATACACAGAAGCATAACAAAAACAAGATAGAAATAACATAAATGATCCACAAAAGAAGCACGGTTTTGGAACAGTCAGTAAAATATTTTACTTGAGGGCTTAAACCGGTTTCGCGGTGTGCCATCCTCACCCTTAGTTCAGATATGGATCAAGACAGGAGCCTTCTTTGACATATAGTGTGGACCGAGATCAGACTGCTCCTGTAAGAGCAGTCTGATCTTGGTCTATACTGTTTGCCCCTATACTTACATTAGTCAAATAATGTTGGCAAAAATATGCAGCAGACTACATTTTCAGATGAATTTTTTGGAGGAGTTTTAAGGGTCAAAAATGGCCCAGATTCTTACATAAATAACTTCAAATCATTGCAGGTTTAACTCTGTGTCTACTAGTGTCTTCTGCTGATAACCTTAGCAAATAGTTTGTTGGGCCTGATCTGGATCCAAATTGTTTGACACTCTGTTACTATTATGATTATACCCCCACAAACTTTGTTTGTGGTGGGTATACTGTTTTCATGTTGTCCGTGCGTGCGTGCGTCTGTGCGTGCGTGCGTGCATCCGTCCGTAATGGTTTTTTTTTTTAATATCTTGAAGAGTCATTGCTGGATTTTCATCAAACCTTGCAGCCATGTTCAAATATGCAAGACAAATACTTTAGACAAAAAAAAATAAGGGCTAGGGGCCAATTCTATTAGAGTTATTTCCCTTTGTAGTTCTAAATGGCTTTTAATATAGGGTTTTATGCTTATGCTATTATAGGCCATACACGGGCCGATCAACTCCTACCACAGCTTTTGATGGAACACTTTGATACTTTGCCTATACATTGTAGACACATTGAACATATGCATGAAGGAGTTTACTTCAGTAAAAATATTTTTTGACAAAATGACAGCTGTGAGAACTTAGACAATTTTTCCCTAATAAGGCTTTTGTATATGCATAGACAGTGCCTTCATGGGCCGATCAACTCCTACCACAGCTTTTGATGGAACACTTTGATACTTTGCCTATACAATGTAGACACATTGAACATATGCATGAAGGAGTTTGGTTCAGAAAAAATAATTTTTGACAAAATGACAGCTGTGAGAACTTAGACAATTTTACCCTAATAGGGCTTTTGTATATGCATAGATGGTGCCTTCATGGGCCGATCAAATCCTACCACAGCTTTTAATGTAGCAATTTGATACTTTTCCTATACAATGTGGACACATTGAACATATGCGTGAAGGAGTCTGGTTGAAAAAAAAAAAATTTTGACAAAATGACAGCTATTAGAACTTAGACAATTGTTACCTTATGACTTTTGTATATGCATGGATAGTGCCTTTATGGGCCGCTCAACTCCTACCACAGCTTTTGATGGAGCAATTTGATACTTTGCAGATACAATGTAGACACATTGAACATATGCATGAAGGAGTTTATAATTTTTGCTTGCACAGATTCTGCTGAAATCTTCTTTTCAAAACTTAGGTCTGCTGGTTTGAACTATAACTTGCCAAGTTTTTTCACTGAATCTTACTGTATCTAATAAGCATTGCTTATTGACTTTTTTCATTTTTTCTTGAAGAAGCTAAACTTGAGAATATCAGCAGTTTACAAAAAATCTGGAAAAAGTTCCCAGTACGCCAAGCTTTAAGGCATGACATTAGGCATGTGTAATGTATACCATATCACTCTGGTCAATATTTCCTGTTATATTTCAGAGTCCCGGTCAGTATTTCCTGCGACCAATGATGAAAGAGTACAAGTTTGACCCCGCCTCTCAGATGATAGATGTATTAGAAGGAACCACAGTAGATATCAGTATTACTGGTGTTAGAACTGCCTACAGGTACATGGGAAAAAGTTTTCACAATAATTTGGGCCTCGTCGCGAGAAAACCTGTCTGCTGGGTTTCCGAGAAAGCGAGACTCAAACCAGCCTGCTAAGCTACAGAGTTTAGCTAGACAATTGAAATTTTGCTTGTATCAAGTTTGAATAGGATACTTTACAATAAGGGAATAACAAAGGCACTGATCAGACTGCGCGAATGCGCAGGCTGGTCTGTTCCTTTGTTCTTCGCAAACCACCGAAGACAGGTTTTTTCGCGACGAGGCCCATTTGAGCCGTGACATGTGTTCCAAGTATGTGGCATTTTGACATGTGCATACTCAGACGAGCCTGTGCAGTCACCTGTTAGGCTTAGAAACTCCAAATGCTGTTCGGTCAGTAGCTTAACAGTCATAGAATACTCAAGCGACTAGCAATGGCTCTGATCAGACTGCGCGTATGCGCAGGCTGGTCTGAGTCTTTGCTAGTCGCACATACCACATTGTTGGAAATCTTATGTTGCTACTCATTTCTGAATCCAGGGCGGCGCTGTGTTGTGTGAGCAAGACACATTATTGGCTGGTTAGTACTGGTTAAACAAAGAAAGACCTGTCGCGGCATGACTGAAAAATTATTGACCAGGGCGTAATGAATCAAACCAAACAGAACCGGAGTTAGGACTGCCTACAAGTACATGGGCAAACGTTTACAGGATAGTTTCTGAACGCATGGAGGCACTGTGTTGTGACCTTGAGCAAGACACTTTGTAATCAATCACTGTTTAGTACTGGTTAAACCCAGGAAAACGTCAAGACATTACTGAAAAATTGTTGACTGGGGCTTCCTGGATGCAGGATTTTGAGGCTGACTTTATAAACAACATTCCTGAATTTGTAATTTTGAGGCTGTCTTTCAATTCCTGAATTCAGGATTTTGAGGCTAAGCTTCTATGAATTCAGGATTATGAGTCTGACTTTCCATAGAAAGAAAGTCAGCCACAAAATCCTGAATTTAGGGAAAAAAATTTGTCACCATAGAAAGTCAACCTCAAAATGCTGAATAAGTCAGATTATGATAGTTTGTATTATTTCAGTTTATAGACAATTGACCATTTAAATTTGACTGGCTATAAATATTTGAATGATGAAAAATAAAGATTTTTCATGCTGTATTTAAAAATGTTCAGATGCTATATATTCTGCATAATATAAAGGTTAAAATGCCACAATTGATGGCATTTTAACAATTATGAGCAGGATAAATTTCATGACCAGCTAAATAGAGCATGAAAAAAAAGTAACTTCAACACAAACCTCCAGATAATAGTGCATAATTAAAAATAACAATTAACTTTATATTATTTCTCAACCAAAACATATGTTGCAGGTTGAAAGAACCGTCTCATTGAGACGGTTCTTTTGAGTACCCCAAACACATGTTTAAATTGATTGGTAAGAAAATAATTACTATTTTATGCTCAAAAAATTTGCATATCAGCACCTATGACCTCAGGGCCAGATTACTGAAAGGGGCCTGCTTAAAGCTTGGAGTAATCATCAAAGCTGTGGGTAAAGATAATGCAACTCCATGGGTGAAAGTTTTCAGGGTTATTCCTGAATTCAGGATTTTGAGGCTGACTTTCCATAGAAAGTCAGCCTCAAAATGCTGAATTAGGGAGATAATAATAGGTTCTCTGATTTATATTCAATCAGTCTAAATACAATGGACCATTTAAACTTCAAATTGTGATTATTTAGTGGGCATACTGCAAGTTTTGTTGCTGTTGTTATTGGCCCTTTGGCCAAAGTATCTCTTAGGTATTTTGAGTTCTCGGTAATATAGCTACTCCTAGTAAAATCTCTCAAGTGCCAGTCAACAATTTTTGACTCAGTCTTGTTGGGACGTTTTCAGGGTTGAGCCAGTACTAGGACACATCCCAGTGCATCGTACTTTTGTAATCCGCGATCAGAGTTTCGAAAGATCAGGATTTTGGAAATTTAGAACTTTCACCCATACAACTTTACTCAATTAAGTTCTGTTTTTAACTGGTTTTCAGTTGTTACGGCCAGATTACATCACTGAACGGGGAACCAGAGCCCGGAGTAGTAGTTGAAGCTATTGGTAAAGATAGCTGCTCAATGTACCAGGAGGAAAGTAAAACAGAACAGAACGGTCACTACAGAATTAGAGGCCTACAGGTATATATGGGCCTCATGCGAGAAAACCTGTCTTCGGGGTTTGCAAACAACACATGCGCAGACCAGCCTGCGCATGAGCGCAGTCTGTTCAGCGCCTTTGTTATTCACTAATTGGAAAGTTTCATGTCTAAACTTGCTACAAGCAGGCTTTCCAGCGTTCCTATTTTATCCTAGTTTTCCTACTTTTTCGTAGTATTTTCAATGTGTGCTCCTAGCTTTTCCTAGTTTTGTCAAAAACCTAGTATTCCTAGTTTTTCATATATTTGGCACCTTTTTGGATAAGTGTTTTGAGATGTTGCTTCAGAATAAGATCTTTAGGTGTTCTTTGTGTGGTCTGTTGTCACTGATGCATAGTCTAGCCTTCCCAGGTGATCACTGAAGGCTGGACTATACTCTATGATGACTACAATTGACTCAATACCCCTAGTGGAACCTTAGAGTTTTGCAAGATCAGTTTGAACATAAGAAATAAACTATATATATAAATCTGTTGACATGTAATGTTTGTGACATCTTGCGTTGTTTTAAAATGCTGCATCCATCCTTAGACCATTGTAAGTGTCTACCTTACTCTTGCACCAGTGTGAAACAGACTCTATTTTGGTCTGATGGTCAGTTTTTTTCTGAGGTTTCATATAAGGCAGCATAAAAAGGAGTGAGGTAAAGTAAATGCTTTTTGGTTGATTTCTTGCTTTACATCTGAGGTCATGTAGGAATGACAAGTTGATCCAAACAATACTTTTCTAAGGCAGGAGTACTCTGTGCTCATCATTTCACCAGAACTGACAACTATAGTGAAAGAATGTGCCGGACCTGGGATAGAACCTGCAAAACTCCCGAATATTAGGCTGGACAGGCTGCAAGAAACTGGGCTGTTAAATATTAATGGATTGCATCAATAGGGTTTATTGACATCTGAATAATGTCTTGATATACTAAAATCACTGTTTAAGGTTATCAACAAGTCAAGTCTAATACACACCAAGTCTAATACAGATATATGTCTAAATCTTATATTCAAAAAGAGCATACAATAAATGGGAGCATTGTCCTCTGAAATTCTTCTTTTCTGAAGGTAAAATTCCCCTGCAAAATGACCAGAGATAGCTTCCTCTGCTTTCTTGGTTTTCAAAATTTTCAGGGGGAGGACCCCCGAACCCCTCCCCCCCTTTCAGAAGTGTGTTGTAATTTTACAGTCCAACACTGTTCAACACAAGACTAGTTTGATAAAGTGAGGTATACAACTCGAGGAGTGAATTAACACAACAAGTGGGGTGTACTTCCTTAATTTGTGATTTATTGGCTAAGGATTTGCTGTACCCTCTATCTGTCAACTACAGGGCTGGAAAAGACCCGGATCCAGTAAAAATGCTAAAAATTCAATGTTAATTTGCTCTTTGTTTTTATTAGAACTTCAGTGAAACAACCTTCATTGCGCCTAAAATAGTCTTTATAAAAACTTTATTTTCATATAAGAGTCTGCTCTGTTGACTGCAGAAGAAACTTAGTCAGCTTAACAGTTTTGTAGTATAAATGTGTACCGTAACTGTAGTAATCCGGTAGAGGAAAGTAAAAACATAAAACCAAATAGCTCCTAGTTTTTGCCTCAAACTTCCTAGATTTTCCTGGTTTTTCCTAGTATTTTGTAAACACTTTTCCTAGTTTTCTCCTAGTTATACCCCCCGCAAACTTTGTTAGTGGTGGGTATACTGTTTTCACGTTGTCTGTCCGTCCATCCGTGCGTGCATGCGTCCGTGTGTGCGTCCGTCCGTAACGTTTTGTTTCCTTAATATCTTGAAGAGTCATTGCTGGATTTTCATCAAACCTTGCAAACATGTTCATATATGCAAGACAAATACTTAAGACAAAAAAGTAAGGGCTAGGGGCCAATTCTATTAGAGTTATTTCCCTTTGTAGTTCTAAATGACTTTTAATATAGGGTTTTATGCTTATGCTATTATAGGCCATACACAGGCAGATCCATACCTACCACAGAGTTTGATGGGACACTTTGATACTTTGCCTATACAATGTAGACACATTGAACATATGCATGAAGGAGTTTACTTCAGTAAAAATATTTTTTGACAAAATGACAGCTGTGAGAACTTAGACAATTTTTCCCTAATAAGGCTTTTGTATATGCATAGATGGTGCCTTCATGGGCCGATCAACTCCTACTACAGCTTTTGATGGGACAATTTGAAACTTTGCCTATACAATGTTGACACATTGAACATATGCATGAAGGAGTTTGGTTTAGAAAAAAAATAATTTTTGACAAAATGACAGCAGTGAGAACTTAGACAATTTTCCCTAATAAGGTGTTTGTATATATGCATAGATGGTGCCTTCATGGGCTGATCAACTCCTACCACAGCTTTTGATGAAACAATTTGATATTTTACCTATACAATGTAGACACATTGAACATATACATGAAGGAGTTTGGCTTAGAAAAAATAATTTTTGACAAAATGACAGCAGTGAGAACCTAGACAATTATTCCCTAATAAGTCTTTTGTATATGCATAGATGGTGCCTTCATGGGCCGATCAACTCCTACCACATTTTTTAATGGAGCAATTTGATACTTTGCATGTACAATATAGACACATTGAACATATGCATGACAGAGTTTGGTTGAAAAAAAAAAAATGACAAAATGACAGCATTGAGAACTTGGACAATTATTTCCTTATATGGCTTTTGTATATGCATGGATAGTGCCTTTATGGGCAAATGAACTCCTACCACAGCTTTTGATGGAGCATTTTGATACTTTGCCGATACAATGTAGACACATTGAACATATGCACGAAGGAGTTTATAATATTGTTCGCACAGATTCTACTGAAATCTTTTCAAAACTAAGGTCTACTGGTTTGAACTATAACTTTCCAAGTTTTATCACTGACTCTTACTGTGCGGGGGTATCTAATTTCTTATTTCTCAACCAAAACATATGTTGTGGGTACTCAAAAGAATCGTCTCAATGAGACGGTTCTTTTGAGCACCCAAAACATATGTTAAAATTGATTGGTAAGAAAATATTTACAATTTTAGGCTGAAAATTTTTGTTTATCTAAACCTGTGCAATCTTTATCCATACTAGGCTGTGCAGCTTAACAGACCAGCTAAGAGTTTAAAAAAAATTAAATGCAGCTATTACACTATCTAACAGACGAAAAGCAATGATGCTGATCAGACTCCACTTATATGGAGGCTGGTCTGCACTTTCGATTGCATATTACAAAAACAGCTTTTTCAGATGATGGCTCATATGATAGAGCTAACAACAACAAAAAAGCCAATGTGACCAAGAGATGCTAAAACCACAGATCATATAGACCATTAAGGAGTATAACTTTTGGTCTGAGCTTTCATCTACATCTATACTTTGTGTATGCGAGCATTGAAGGCTGCAGTCAGTCTGCACAGTACAAAATATGCTCTCTCTTTCTCAGCTAGATTTGAAAAAAATATAAGGGCTATTTCCATTATTACAGATTTTTAGAAAAAAAAATGGATTTTGTTAACTTGAACCTTTCAAAGAACTACTTTAATTCGAAGTTAATTTGAGATCAATATGATCCAAATAGTTAGGCATGTTTGCGAATTACGTTCCTTATTTCCTATCATAAGATTTTATATGGGTGCTTAAGCTTAAGGCTTTGTATATTGGAAACCTCTAAAGGGGTATTTTGGCAAACAGTGAAAATGCTGATGAAATGCTGCATGTCATCCAACAGAAAGTGACATAATTAGCGACGTCAAACTATTTCCTATACTGCCACAAATTTTTGATGTTATCTAATCTGATGTGGTGATACAAAAGCAAATGCATTTGGGTAAATTTTATTTTAATCATTTAGGACTCCAGTTCCATTTTGTACCGTCATTATTTAACATGTTTCAGCCGAGTTGCAGCTATGAAGTTAGACTGAAGATTGGGGAAATGAACAGACATATAGAGAGGGCTGCACCAAAGAGTAGATCTGTTGTGGTGAGGATATTTTCTACTTAGGCCAAGAAAAAAATATGTGTGGTTCAGGCTACCTGACCTACCTTTAATTTTTACCCCCCTACCCTGAACTTTTTTCTCCAAATTCTGAAGTTGGAAGAGAATAGCAGAACAAAATAATTTTGTTCTGCTATTCTCTTCCAACTTCAGAATTTGGAGAAAAAATACATATCAAAATGACCATCTAAAACGGAAAATCTAAATTTCTATGCATCCAGTCTTAGGTATTGGAAGTAAAAGGATTAAAACAAGGTATATCTTCAAAAATAGACCCTTTTATATCAGTTTTGTATATTTAATACATTTCCAAGCAGGTCGGAATATTCCAAGAAAAAAAAAATTAAAAAAAAAAATATAGTATCCTACCTACCTGCCCTAATTTTTTCATGGTGTAACCTGAACCACACATAATCTTTTATTTGGCCACTTATAACTTGAGATTGATTGGTCGGTGGTTGGAGCCGATGCACTGGGTTGTGTCCTAGTGCTGTCTCAACCCAGAAAACGCCCCATCATGACTGAGTGAAAATTTTTTGACTGGGAGATAAAGCATCATGACACTTTTCCACACACAAGAACAAACTGCTCATAATGGTATTTACTATGTTTAACCCTTTCCTGCCAAAATTTGTTTGTTCTGAAAATGTATGCTTGTTACATCTGCTGGTAGAGGAGCATAGTGGCTCAGTGGTAGAGTGCTTGACTTGAGATGGAAGGACATCGAGAATCGAATCATGGCTCGGGTGTATAATAGGAGCATTATGCGTATTACTTTGTACCAAAAAGCTCCATTTTGTTAGCCAGAACTGGCGTATGTAAAAAATAGTTCTGTAGCGTGTGGGTTAATCTCTGTTAAAATTGATTACCCGAAACGTTTAATCAGCAGAATACATGAAGTTTATGTGTTTTTCAATAAAAACATAGACTTCATTGATAGTCATTTGTTTTGCTTCAATCACACTTGTTATCCTGTTAACATGGTTTCTGTGACATCATCATCACGTTATATAATGTCAGCGTCACATTATCACCCGCGTTATCAAAGTAGATCCTCGATGTACATCCGTGGTCCGATTCCACAGAATTTCGCGGAATTGACCGAGGCAGTTCCAATTGATGGAAGGGTTGCTGGTTAGAGCCTCAGGAGGCACTATGTTGTTCTTTGAACAAGACACTATTTGAAAGGTCCTTTTCTTGTTATACCCGCTTTTTTCTTTAGAAAAAAAGGGTATATTAATTTCGTGTCAAAGTCGGTCCGTCGTCCGTCCGTCCGTCCGTCTGTCCGTCCGTCCGTCCGTCTGTCCGTCTGTCCGTGCGTACGTCCGTCCGTCACGTTTCTTGTAAATGTATCTCCTCCTAAACCGTTAGAGGTAGCAACTTCAAACTTTGTAGGTGAATAGGTCATATGATGTAGAGGGTACTGGGCGACATTTCGTGTGACCTTGACCCCAAGGTCAAGGTCAAAAGTCAAATATTGTATTTTCTTGTAATTGAATCTCCTCCTTAACGGTAAGACGTAGCAACTTGAAACTTTGTAGCTGAATAGGTCACATGATGTAGAGGGTACTGGACAACATTTTGTGTGACCTTGACCCAAAGGTCAAGGTCAAAGGTCAAATATTGAATTTTCTTGTAAATGCATCTCCTCCTAAACCTTTTGACGTAGCAACTTCAAACTTTGTAGCTGAAAAGGTCACATGATGTAAAGGTTACTGGGCAACATTTTGTGTGACCTTGACCCCAAGGTCAAGGTCAAAGATCAAATAATGTATTTTCTTGTAAATGTATTTCCCCCTAAACGGTAAGACCTAGCAACTTCAAACTTTGTAGCTGGATAGGTCACATGATGTAGAGGGTACTGGGCAACATTTTGTGTGACCTTGACCCCAAGGTCAAGGTCAAAGGTCAAATATTGAATTTTCTTGTAAATGCTTCTCCTCCTATAGCTTTTGACGTAGTAACTTCAAACTCTGTAGGTGCATAGGTCACATGATGTAGAGGGCACTGAGCAACATTTAGTGTGACCTTGACCTGAAGGTCAAGGTCAAATAATGTACTTTCTTGTAAATGCATCTTCTCCTAAACTGTTGGACGTAGCAACTTCAAACTTTGCAGGTACAAAGGTCATATGATTTGGAGGGCACTAGACAACATTTGGTGTGACCTTGACCCATAGGTCAAGGTCATATAGAGTATTTTTTGTAAATGCTTCTTCTCCTTAACCATTGGACATAGCAGCTTCAAACTTTACAGGTGCATAGGTCATTTTATGTTGAAGGTACTGAGCAACATTTTGTGTGACCTTGACCCCAAGGTAAAGGTTATAGGTCAAAAAGCGGGTATTTGCGATGGTGTACCATCGACTTCTGCTCTAGTTTATGGTTTTAATGTTGGGAGTTTAAAGATATACCACTGCAGCCGCAAAGATGTACAGAATTTAAAACCTGTTTAAATATATAAGTATTTTAAGCAGGTAATTTTGTTTGAAAATGTTGTTATCTCATTCTTGGAAACATTGATAATGTGCACCTAGATTTTATAGAAGGGCAATATGGCCGTTATTACGTATACTACTGTTAAAGTCATATTATACATTGTATTTTACATTGTATTTTAAATGTTAAAATTGTAATTTTTGCAGGAAGCAATTACATTGTGTCCGTGTATTAGCTCTTCTAATGTTATTTTCAAAAGGTAGACATGATAACCTTTAATGAGTCATTATTAAATAATGACCACTTTCCTGATTGCAAATTTATTTTCTGTTCTATCTGTATAAGCTATTTACAGGCCTTAAGATAAGAGTATGTAATTAAAAATTAATTCCTGTCTCCATACGACTTTAGCTGTTGGTGGGACATTAAATTGGCCTCAACTTGAGAAAACCTGTCTTCGGAGGTTTGTGAACAACAAAGGCGCAGACCAGCCTGCGCATACACACAGTCTGATCAGCGCCTTTGTTATTCGCTTTTCGGAAAGTATCATATCTAAACTTGCTACCAGCCAAATTTCTCTGTAGCTGAGGAGACTGGTTTGAATCTCGCTTAGTGCGGAAATCGAAGACAGGTTTTCTCACGACAAGGCCCAAATACAAACACAGTTCTCAACCAAAACATATGTTGTTGGTACTCAAAAGAAGCGTCTCATTGACCGTTTTTTTTGAGCACCAAAACCAGATGTAAAAACTGATGGATAAGAAAATATTCACAACTTTATGCTCAAATTTTATGTTCATCTGAACCTATATGATTGTTTGTGGTAGATCTTTATTAAAACTAAAAGCATGCTTATTTCTCTGATCTGCAGGTGGAGAACTCTGACTTTACTGAAGTAAACATGATAGCATTTAGACGTATGAACCAGATGGATATCAGTGGCAATGTAGTGACACTCTCAGAATTCTTACCAACATTGAAAGTAAGTAACGGCTTCAGGTGGAGAACTCTGACTTTACGGAAGTAAACATGATAGCGTTTAGACGTATGAACCAGATGGATGTTAGTGGCAATGTAGTGACACTCTCAGAACTCTTACCAACATTGAAAGTAAGTAAGGCCAGTGTTGTGCCTAGAGCACGGCATTGCAGGATTCCCACCATTTTACAGCTTAAAAGCACACCCTTAAAAACGCACTCAGCGCGGGCCGAAGAGCGCACATTGAAAATCTGCTAAATTTTTTTGCTGTTTATTACCATTTCCATATTTAGTGTAACCTAATAAAGGGAAATAAATAGCGCAATTTAGACTGGCACATGGTATTTACCTATAATAAATGTAGCATTGGATATTGATCTCTCAACCAGTCCAATATAACAACAATGGCGGAAAACCTGAATTTCATAGCTGAAGGCCAGAAAAAGCTATTTTAATATTTGCTGGTGAATTCAAAACTAGGGCAATGGCAGAAACTACTTCACTGTCATCTACACCCCTTATCGAGCCAAAATAATGGACATCGAGCTCAAATTTAAATAAAAAAAAAATAACAGAAATTTCCGAATAATTAATCAATTTAACAGGTAAAAAGTTGAAAGATTTGGTGTGTCCCCCAGAATTTGTAAATGTGCCACCCAAATTCAAGTAGAGGGACACCTGTGTCCCCCAGAAATCTTGACCTAGGCATAACACTGTAAGGCCAAACAAAAAATATGTGTGTTTCAGGTTATATGACGGTAGGTAGGAAAATAATTTTTTTTGTTAAACATTTTAACATAGGGAAGATTGGAAACAATATGGCCAAACTGGGAAATCCCCTAAAAATCGGTAAAAAATTTAGGAAACAAAAAATTACAATAGTTCGTATATATACGCTTCTTTCTTAACCAAACCATATGTTGTGGGTACTCAAAAAGAACCGGTTGAATGAGCACCCACAACTAATGTTTAAATTGATGGGTAAGAAAAGAAATACAATTTTACTCTCCGAAATTTTGCTTATCTTGACCATTGACTTACTGTTTTTTTTAGGTTCGTCTGTACCATGATGAGAATCCTGGAGTTCCGATACACACAGTATCTCTGGGTGTGGTCAGTTTCTTCTACCTGCCATCACTACAGATGGATGATAAAGTAAGTTGTGACTTGAGTGTCTAGAGTTTGAGTAGTTCCGATAGGGCCCTAAATTGCTAAATCTAAGAGTTTGAGTACAGTAAAACCTGTCTTAAACGGCCACTCAAAAAATAGACAAAACAAGATCAAAATGTCAAATAGTAGCTTAATTAAAGGTCGAAAGGGGAGCATTCTGCAATACTTTTGACCTGCATTAAGCGATAATTGGTCTTGAAAACCTTTTAGGTCTTCTTTTTGAGTGGCCGCTTAAGACAGGTCTAACTGTAGTTCCGATAGGGCTCTAATATGCTATTAAATCAAAATGCATTGGGTGAGCAGGGGCCTCTTGTGCTTGCAGTAGGTACTGAAAGGGGCTGGGATCTTTTTAAAAAAATCCTCACTGGTAGAGACTTTTGTAGTTTGCTGATAACCTTTACATACAGTTTGGACCAGATGAAAATGTCGGGCCTGATCTGAATCCAGACTGTGTGACACTCTAATGGTATTCATGAAAAGTTTTTTTGGAAAAGTTGAAAATTAATAAATAAAAAAAATGTAAATAAGGCCTAGAAAAAAAATACCTGTGTTTCTGATGACCCTTGAAAAAACACACAGACTTCCAGTCCGAAAAAGTTTTTTTCTTCTTTCTTTCAAATCCCACAGAGCGGTCTGCTTTATTGGAATTTCTTAGAGCAGTCTGCGGCCGCATAAACAAATGATCACTTGTCGCCTTGTTAATCTTTTTTAACTTTATTTACTCAGAATCTCGCAAAAGATTGATTTTTCTTGAAAGTTATAATAAGCGAGGTGCCAGCGTCTTGGAAAAATAAAGTGTAGTGTGACTGTTGGCATGATAGTAGTGATGACCACAGTGGTTGTGTCGGTATAACTACATACCGAAACTGACCAGCCCGTAAAACGGCAAGAAAATTAGAAAAAAAGTTGTTGGGTTGAGGATTGGCGGACAGGGTTGGTCAGGTCATCAGAGACATAGGTTGTTTTTAAAGCCTAACAAGCTCAAATTTTTCTTGTCTGTTCATGAAATCATGAACACATCGGGTCTCACTAGAAATCCAAAGTTCATGTAGTGTAAGCAACCCTTAAAGTACTCAATGTGTGCTTGTAATTATGAGCATGTTACTTTGCATGAGTTTCATGCAAAGTAACATGCTCATATAAGCACACATTGAGTACTTTAAGGGTTGTTTACATAATATGAACTTGGATCTCTAGTCAGTTGTGCGTGTAATTTCATTATTGATATGGATTCACAGTGTGGATGGAAAACAGTTTTGAGTCTGATCAGTTGGCTTCTAAAGAAGCCAGCTGATCAGGATCTACATGGTTTTCAAAGGGAGTATAGAATTTTGAAATAGTTGTGCTGTGTGCACTTGATAGGTTGAATATGGTACAGTTGCAGACAGTGAATAATTCTAAATAGAACTATAATGTAAATTCCGAAATTTTCGGAAGAATTTTATTTTCGTGCATAGCGTTCAAAGACATATTTGCCATGTTTAAAATTCGTGACTTGGACATGATTTACCAACATCGGTAAACGACAGAGTGATTGCACCATTTCGCAAGGGCTTTATTTTCATGAAACTCCGCATATGCGACCTTTCGCGAAATTAAACCCTCGCGAAAAATTTTCGAATTTACAGTATACTCTAATTAACTCCCATGTAAGACGGTGAATACAGAGATGAGACAGGTAAAATATAACTGATTTTAAACAAGACAAGAGTGAAAACACTGTGTATTTGTTAAAACTTGGTCCAACATTCCTGTTTTATGATATATAATATATAATGAAAACACTATTTTCCCAGGTGTATACAGTGAGATTGGAAAGCTCCCTTTCAAAGACTACGCACGAGTTTACACAGCCAGAGATCGAGTTGATGACTAATGTATCCTACAGACATGTAACCTTTACTTTCAAACCTAAGGTAATATTTGACACTTTTCATTCTGATGAATTGTCCCATACGTATTGATACAAGTATGGATTTGTCCATTTTGCATTTAAAGGGGTTACACGTCCAAATTTCAATAAAATTATGTATTTCTTTTCCTAAAGATTTTTTATCTGCAAACAGTGTAGACCCTGATGACATGCCGCCTGACATGGCATTTCATCTGGGTCTTCACTGTTTGCCAAAGTACCTGTTTATCAGTATCCAGAATGAAAAGGTTCATCTTTATACTTTAAATGTTTGTTGCTATTTTCATGTGAAATAAGATTTGATTGCTAAAGGTCTGAATTTCTAAAATGGAATCTTTCAACGATATAGACAAATCCTTACTAGCTATCAACAATTTTTTTGCTCAAGACCTGGGAAACCATTTATTTGAGGAGAGTGCAGTAGCTCAGTGGTAGAGTGCTTGACTCGAGGCCGAAGGGCCGCGGGTTCGAGCCTCACCAGCATCACTGTGTTGTGTCCTTGAGCAAGACACATTGGTACTAGCTTAGTGCTGGTTCAACCCAGGAAGACCCGTCCCTACGTAACTGAAAGATTATTGACTGGGACGTAAAGAATCAAAAAATCAAAGGAAACCATTTAATACCCCAATTTGTGATGACTACTAAAATATCATGTGTTTTCTAAAATCAATCTAAGGTCTTTAAAAGTCCTTGAATTTTGCAAAAATTATCAGCAGGCAACTTTTCTGTCGCTGTGAGCAAGGAAAGAAGTAAAGATTGTGAGTTGACTTTTTGGTTTATTTTCTTTCAGAGGAAATCATTAGAGCAAGAATTGAGTCAAGGTTCCATTCTAATACTTCCCTTAACATTATTGGCAATATTTGCTGTTTATAATTACCAAAAGGTATGTTGGTTTGATTCTCTGGTCCAGCAACTCTCCCTACCACTCCCGAAGTCTGACAGTAGGGCATGTGCATGGGTGAAAGTTTTCAGCATTAATCCTGAATTCAGGATTTTGAGGCTGACTTTCGATAGAAAGTCAGCCTCAAAATGCTGAATTAAGGAGATGTTAATACTTTCTATGAATAGTTTTCAGATTATCTAAACACAATTAATAATTTTTACTTTAAATTCTCCATTTTTGTAGCCATCCTGCAAGTTTTAAAATTTGAATTTCAAAAGTTCAGGATTTTGGATTTTTGAACTTTCACCCATGCATGATGTGCTACTGGCAATATTTGCTGTTTTATTACATGAGGTCGCATCTGGGAATGATATAACCAGATGCAATAAAATCGATAAACCACCAGAGATTTACAGATTTAGTAAAGTTATATAATGACATCCATTATAATGTTGCATAAAAGATGGCAAAATCTTGAAGTTTCCAAGCCAAAAAAGCAATTTTGACAAATTTTAATGTCATGTGATAAATAGAATCTAATATTCGGGCTCCTGTATTATTGAATTTATTAAACATTTTGCGAAAAAGAGATAAAATGCTCGGCAAGCCTCGCATTTTAGCCTCGCATTTTATCTCTTTTCCCCAACTCGTTTAATAAATTCAACAAAGCATGAGCACTCATGTAAAATCCTCTATTTATAATTACAAAATGGTAAGATTGATTCTCTGGTCCAGCAACACACTTTTTGTTTTCTACTTCTGTCACCAATTTGTAAATATTTACATTCTCAATGTATTATCTCATTAGATCAGGAAAAAGCATTTGATCGTATAGAGTATAACTTTTTGAAAATAGTATTTACAAAAATATGACTTTCCACCAAATTTCATAAAATGGTTTGAAATTTTATATACAGATATTGAATCAAAAATTTTACTAAATGGTACTTTTACGTCTACTTTCAAAATAATGAGATCAGTAAGACAAGGCTGTCCATTGTCTATGTTTCTTTACGCTCTAGGTTTAGAACCATTAATCTTTAAAATTAATCAAAATCCACAAATTTTAGGCATCAAAATTCCAAACATTAAAAATCAAATTAAATCATTTCAACATGCATACAACGGTAATAATCAGAGATCAAAAATCCTATTATTCTCTAAAAACAGAAACCAAAAATTTCAGTAGAGCTTCAGGATCAAAGATAAATGATGAAAAAACTGAAATTTTAACTTTTGGAGACTGGGAAAATTTAAAATCAGAAATTTCAAATTCATTATTCAAAGAAAAAATCCAAGTATATGGGGTAATTTATGGAGCAAATGAAACTAAAGAAAATTATCTACCAAGAATAAAAAAAATAAAACAAACCATAAATAAATGGAATAAAATATACTTCAATCTTTTCGAAAAAGTAATAATACTTCAAACATACATTTTTAGTATACTACAATACACAATGATATTCTCAGAAATTCCTTTGGTCTATATAAATGAAATAAATACATTAATCTTTAATTTCTTATGGAATGGTAGAGACAAAATCAAAAGAGAAACTTTATATCAAGACCCTTCCAAAGGAGGATTAAATGTACCTTCCTTAATACAAAAACAAGACAGTTTAATTATACAAACTTTAAGTCGAATTGAAATTAACAGAAACCAACCTTGGGCTAATTTATACATCTATTGGTTCGGAATCAATCTTAAATTTTATTGTTCTGAATACGCTTCAAATAATTATCTGCATAATATTGAAAATTTTGAAGAAAATCCGAATATAAAAAATGTAATCCTCAAATATAGGATTAATGATGCTGTTTGGAAAACAAATAATCTCAAACTCATATACAAAATTCTAATGAATAGCTTAAATATTACTACAACTATTGCTTTAAGGTACCCTATTTCAAACTGGGATCTAATTTGGAATAGTATTAGTCAATTTCATAATCCCAAAGAGAGATTAATTTTATTTAAATACATTCATAAAATCCTACAAACAGGAGACTACTTCAATATGCTTAAAATTTTCAAAAATATTCCCCGTTGTGCAGATTGTTGGCTAGGCCAAAATTCTCTAAAACATATTTTTGAATCTTGTATTCATCACAAGGACAAAAGAAATAAATTAATAAATGATCTTAAAAATATTGAACCTAATATTAACATAAACAGCACTTTAATACAAACAGGTAGTAATGATAAAAATCTACCCTTACATCTTCAAAACAAAGTCATTAGACTCATATTTAATTTTGTATTACTTGTATGGGAAGATTCCACTAAATTAAAAGTAAAAATCTAAAAATCATTTCAGAATATCAAAAGAATCTTATTTTCTTCAAAAATTTATAAATTTTTACAAAAAATTCTAAATTCTCTCTATTTTTCACTTTTGGGTAGTCAGCAGATGACAAAAACAATATTTTTCCTGTTTCATCTTATAGGATAGTATATATAGAATGCTCTCTTTTACGTCCGTGTGGGTCAAGGTCGCAATTTTTGGAATCTTTTTAAGGCATTAGGAAGGCGATTTGACTATATGATTTTTTATAAAATTCTTTCTCGTACAAACCTGAAAATCCTAGAAACAAAAATTAATATTCCATATTTTATGTCTAAATTCAAAAATTTTCTTATTTTTCCTTATAAGATACTTTAAAAAACCTTTAAACATCATCAGTTCAACACTTAAGAAAATTTGTTAACTTCATTTTGATTGGTTCGCTTAGGGTGCTCTCTAGTGCGCAGGATGCCAAGTAGGTCAATCCTATTTGGTAGCATTTTTGCACAAAATTTAAACAATATTTATAAAACTGGAGCGTTCACCCCTGGACTCTGTAGCTGTGCAAGTTAATCCCTCGCACGGATGCGGAGCCCAGGAAAGATATATGTGACATTATTATGTCATATCTTATTTTCAGTCAGGCCCCAGTGGGACTCCACTCATATTGAGTGGGGGAACACGGGGCTCCGATCAATCAGTCTTATTACCAAATAAATTTTTATGCAGAAGACTGAGGCGAGAACCTGCTCTGGGACTGATTCATATCAGCTCCTGGAGTAGGAATTCGCCACAAAACCTAATCAGATTTGTTCGAACACCATTTTGAGAAGCCCCCGTGGTGTAGTGGATAATCGCTATGCCTTGTAAACCAGGGGTGGCAGGTTCGATTCCCGGCTTCTCCATAAAACCACTTTCGATCGAGCCTTCGGGAGTTCTCGTCATATAATAAACACACATATCATAAACCCTCCCGGCCCAGTACTGGTTTCTACCCATGGAAAAGCCACAAAAAGTTGTTTTTTTTTTACCCATATAATTTGAAAACTTTCCACACCAACCACCCATAGAAAAATATATTGCCTGCCGTCTTCCCCTCCCAGGTATTTTTTTTCTGGAATAGCCCTCAGCATTTTGAGGCTGACTTTTTATGGAAAGTCAGCCTCAAAATCCTGAATTCAGGAATAATCCTGAAAACTTTCACCCATGTATTAATATTGTTCATGTGGTTTTTTGAATGGTTGCTAAAAGATGCATTACAGGGTTGCTTTATAAATGTATAGTGTTAACAACTCATAAAGACCTCAAAAAGTGCTTATAAGAGCATATGTTCTTATTAGGTCACATCAAACAATTCATTTTAATCACCTCAAAGTTTACCATGTGTTTCTTTATCCTAATAATCCGGCCTCCAGATAAGAGTGTGTAATTCAAAATTATTCTCCTAATTTCTAAAACAAAACATGTTGTGAGTACTAAAAAGAACCGTCTCAATGAGACGGTTCTTTTAAGCACCCACAACACATGTTTAAATTGAGGGGTAAGAAAATATTCACCAACTTACGCTCATAAAGTTTCCTTATCTGGGCCTATAGTTACCATGTGTTTCTTTATACTTTTATCAATTTTGTATTGTTTTTTTCACAGATATTGCCATATGGCGTACAAATAGCAACAAACCTACAACAAAGTATAGTGGCTGGTCGTCAGAGGATGATAGCCGAGGAACAACCAAATATACAGGACTTTGATATAATAAATGATAGTCCAGTGGCCAGAAAGAAAAATAAACCAAGAAAAACTTGATGTTTATGAGAATATTAGAAATTTTATAAAATTATACAAGTGGCAGCATGGATAAAGGGCCTTTAAAAGATCAGCTTAAACATGAAAAGCCCCTATGAAATTAGGACAAATTGATTAGTATTTGGTGCCCTTGTCCCCATTTTCAAGGTCGTTGCTGACATGCATTGCCAAATTCAAGCCGAAAAGTGCTTGTGTGCACAATTTCTCAAGAACAAGTTGGCAGATTTTTAATAGGTTTGGAAGGAAACATTTGAAACAGATGAAAAGTGGATAAGGGTTTGTTGACTTTGACTAATTTTCAAGGTCGGACAAAGTTAAATCTGTCAAATTTAAGCCAAAAGGTGCCTCTGTGACATTATCTTGGAGCTTATTGATAGATTTTATCAGATTTGTAAGGAGAACATGAAATAGGCACACCAAATGGGCAACCAACCAATTTGTTCTGAGAGGATACTCAGACAGCACAAGCCCTTAGAAGAAAAGTTGTATAGCCTCGTGCCTGATTAAACGCACAGTAGTTTGCATAAAAGTGTTTGTCAGCAAGTTATCTCTGTTTGCTGGAATCTTTACAAAATATTAACCACATGTCAGTCAGATTTTTACGCTCAAAATGATCAAAGTTTAAACAAATCCATGAGGAGATCAGTGGTAGAATGCTAGAGACCAAAAGGTCCCTGGTTTGAGATGCACCGTGTTGTGTCCTTGAGCAAGACTCTTATCCTCTGCTTAGTATTGGTTCAAACCAGGAAATATTCCAACATGGCTGAAAAATTGTTGACTGGGATGTAATACATCAAATCAAACAAAAATTAACAAATTCACCTTGTGTAATGTAAAACTGGGAATCATTAACTACTGGAAATCCTGTAGTAAGTGTATAGTAAAACTTGTCTTAAGCCGCCACTTGCATATAGAAAAAACAAAGGTCTTAACGATAAATGGTAGCTTAATGAAGGTCCAAAGTATTGCAGAGTGCTCTCTTAGAGCATCCTGCAATACTTTTGAATTGCATCGAGCAATAATCGGTCTTGAAAAACAATGGCGGTGACTTTTGTCATCTTCTGCTAACATTTGCAAACAGTTTAGGCCCAGATCAGGACCGACAGAATGATCTCCAGGTGCTCCTTTCAAGGGGGTCAACTGTCAAGAGCTTCCACTTACGGCATGAAAACTTACCCAGCATGCAGTTTTCATAAATTTATAGTCCTTATCTTATTTAATTTGCTTAGCCTTGCTTGTAGGAATCCTGTTAACTGTACTTTAAAGCATTAGAAGCCATCATTTGGAGTATAACTGTATGCAAAATTTTCATTTGGGTAGGTATATGCATCGGATATTCGATTGGAAATTTAGTCTTATGGTGACACGTGAGGGGGAGTCATAAAATATGATTTCCAACTGTATATCCTGACAATAAACTTCTCCGAATGAACATTTGTATATGAGCCGTGACACATGATTTACAACAATGTGGCATTTTGACGAGTGTAGACTCAGACGAGCCTGTGCAGCCTACTTTTAAGCTTAGAAATTCCAAATAATGCCAGCTTAGTAGCTTAGCACTCATAGAATATTCAAGTGACTAGCAATGGCTCTGATCAGACTGCTCATATGCGCAGGCTGGTCTGAGCCCTTGCTGGTCGCATATACCACACTGTTGGAAATCTCATGTCGCCGCTCATATAGTTATCCCCATTCTTGCCCTTGTTAACCATTAACATCTTTTTTATAAG
>CAXHUL010000672.1:0-33321 GCA_964019695.1 Loripinus fragilis
TGTTTTGGTTTCAGTGAGTCCTATAATGATTTCAGCTTCAAAAAGTCCACCTTTTTAAGACAAAAATCATTAAGACTACAGAATAAGAGCCTTATTAGTTGGTAGGGGTGATGGCTGGCTCAGTTTTGCACTACATATTGGGCTGGGAAGCATGTGAGTTCCACTACTGCACTATGAGGCTATACTGGAGGCATCATTTCATATATCAAAAGCTTACGGGTTCTTATATCACATACATTTGTATTTTTCATTGTTATGCTGAAGCTTTTTTGAGTATTTCTTCTTGTAATTGACAAAATATGGTAAAAATGGCCCTTTCGCAAGTTTCCGTAGACGGCAGTAGTGGTCACTTGATTGAGTTAAATGCAGCAACTTTGTTGAAAAGTATTACATGTGGTAAACCCACATTTGCATGATCATTTATTGTCATTTGCCTTAGTTGAACTTGGAGATAGCACAGGAGACTGTCACATGACCCAATATGACCTTGACCTTTGAAAAATGGACCTTTCCATTTAGCAACAGTGAAGAACAACTTGGAAACCTGTCTGAAGTTGCAGTGTCCACTTTGTTAATTAATCCACCTGGGCCCTTTTGGTTGATTTGCTGTGCCAAATTGACCCTAGACCTTATTAATGACCTTAACCTTTATAAGAGGAGCCATTTCAGATGCATATATGTATGCGTATTAGCCCGTTTTAATCTTTACTATTGGATCCGGCAATATAAATGACACTTTGAAAAAAATGCATCATGAAACTTCTTCAAAAATACCAATTCACATGCATGCTTTTAGCAAATTTATAGCCTGCAATTTATAAAATGAGTATTTTAGGCTAGTAATTTTAAATTTTTGTCAATAATTTGGTGCTTTTCTCTGACCATTTTACCTCATTTAAGAGAAATAGGTCATAAATAGTAGAATGGGTACCTTTTTGGCCAATAAAACTGCAAAGTGACCTTGACCTTTGACCTCTATGACCTTAAAATCTCCATTTCACTGACCTTGACCTTGCAGCATCCTGGCTGAAGTAGTTTTATTCTCCCCCTAGGCCTTCGGTGAAATGTAAGTAGTCCAAATGCCATGCCGGTGAGCATAGTCCCTCTGCATGGAAGAAAGCTTTGCTCTTCCCCACCTCTGACTGTTACATAATATTAGCTTTTTTCATCTAAATTAGCAGAAATTGCTCTTTTTTGTACAAATGAGTTTTTTAAGTGATTAGAAGTTGATTTTATGTGTAAAGAAAGGATTCTATGCCCCATAGCTAGGAGCATGTAATTTTTGCCTTGTCAATGGGGGTGGGTGGGGTAACTCCACATTAGACTAATGATGGTAAAGCACATGCATCTTCTATGTATAGTTTATTGTAAGGTGGTGTTATAAGCTTATATGAGAGAAGTTTGAGGCATTTCTGATATATAATAACAGAGATATAAGAAAATTAATATGTTCACTTTCCCTTTTTCATTAGTTTGCTATACAATGATTTTTCTAGTAACATATGTAGGGGGTAGGGCTGTTTAAAGGGTTCCCAAGAATAACTTTGGGGTATATAATGCAAACAAACAATATAAATGTGCTTTAAAATGTTTAATGGTTTGAATTAAATGGTTTTGTTGGTCTTTTATCTAAAATGGGCTATGTCTTTAGGCCACAGACCTGTAAATGTAAAAAGGGCACTGATTGGCTCAAAAGGTGGGTGGAAGCTCAGCACAATATTTTTAAGTTGTAAGGTGTTTCATGATTGGTCAATAATAAAACTAGGAAATATATTGTATTTATTAGACGGGTATATCTTTGCTGTACTTTTTGAAACAACTTCTCATTGCTTTTGTTGATTAAGTTTACTGGTGTGGCTTAGAAAAAAGGACCTTGCATTTTGGTATTTTTTTCAATGAAAATTTCCTCTCATGTAGGGTGCCCACCTTCAGGGGCCAAAAAGTGGTAAAACATGGTGGTCACCATGGTATCTCATATTTGTTTATTGGTTGAACTAGGTCCAATCTGTAATTCTACGGCAGCCTCATTGTGCTTGAAGAGTTGTGTGGACCACAGCTTACTCAAAAGCTATAATGGAGGTCTATGGAAAAACATTTACAGGTCTGGGCCCTAAAGAAGAACATCAGGCCTGTTTTGTTGGATACCTTGGCTGCTATGCATGTGACCTGTAATATGTTTTTGATGCATTGTTTTGGTTTCAGTGAGTCCTATAATGATTTCAGCTTCAAAAAGTCCACCTTTTTAAGACAAAAATCATTAAGACTACAGAATAAGAGCCTTATTAGTTGGTAGGGGTGATGGCTGGCTCAGTTTTGCACTACATATTGGGCTGGGAAGCATGTGAGTTCCACTACTGCACTATGAGGCTATACTGGAGGCATCATTTCATATATCAAAAGCTTACGGGTTCTTATATCACATACATTTGTATTTTTCATTGTTATGCTGAAGCTTTTTTTGAGTATTTCTTCTTGTAATTGACAAAATATGGTAAAAATGGCCCTTTCGCAAGTTTCCGTAGACGGCAGTAGTGGTCACTTGATTGAGTTAAATGCAGCAACTTTGTTGAAAAGTATTACATGTGGTAAACCCACATTTGCATGATCATTTATTGTCATTTGCCTTAGTTGAACTTGGAGATAGCACAGGAGACTGTCACATGACCCAATATGACCTTGACCTTTGAAAAATGGACCTTTCCATTTAGCAACAGTGAAGAACAACTTGGAAACCTGTCTGAAGTTGCAGTGTCCACTTTGTTAATTAATCCACCTGGGCCCTTTTGGTTGATTTGCTGTGCCAAATTGACCCTAGACCTTATTAATGACCTTAACCTTTATAAGAGGAGCCATTTCAGATGCATATATGTATGCGTATTAGCCCGTTTTAATCTTTACTATTGGATCCGGCAATATAAATGACACTTTGAAAAAAATGCATCATGAAACTTCTTCAAAAATACCAATTCACATGCATGCTTTTAGCAAATTTATAGCCTGCAATTTATAAAATGAGTATTTTAGGCTAGTAATTTTAAATTTTTGTCAATAATTTGGTGCTTTTCTCTGACCATTTTACCTCATTTAAGAGAAATAGGTCATAAATAGTAGAATGGGTACCTTTTTGGCCAATAAAACTGCAAAGTGACCTTGACCTTTGACCTCTATGACCTTAAAATCTCCATTTCACTGACCTTGACCTTGCAGCATCCTGGCTGAAGTAGTTTTATTCTCCCCCTAGGCCTTCGGTGAAATGTAAGTAGTCCAAATGCCATGCCGGTGAGCATAGTCCCTCTGCATGGAAGAAAGCTTTGCTCTTCCCCACCTCTGACTGTTACATAATATTAGCTTTTTTCATCTAAATTAGCAGAAATTGCTCTTTTTTGTACAAATGAGTTTTTTAAGTGATTAGAAGTTGATTTTATGTGTAAAGAAAGGATTCTATGCCCCATAGCTAGGAGCATGTAATTTTTGCCTTGTCAATGGGGGTGGGTGGGGTAACTCCACATTAGACTAATGATGGTAAAGCACATGCATCTTCTATGTATAGTTTATTGTAAGGTGGTGTTATAAGCTTATATGAGAGAAGTTTGAGGCATTTCTGATATATAATAACAGAGATATAAGAAAATTAATATGTTCACTTTCCCTTTTTCATTAGTTTGCTATACAATGATTTTTCTAGTAACATATGTAGGGGGTAGGGCTGTTTAAAGGGTTCCCAAGAATAACTTTGGGGTATATAATGCAAACAAACAATATAAATGTGCTTTAAAATGTTTAATGGTTTGAATTAAATGGTTTTGTTGGTCTTTTATCTAAAATGGGCTATGTCTTTAGGCCACAGACCTGTAAATGTAAAAAGGGCACTGATTGGCTCAAAAGGTGGGTGGAAGCTCAGCACAATATTTTTAAGTTGTAAGGTGTTTCATGATTGGTCAATAATAAAACTAGGAAATATATTGTATTTATTAGACGGGTATATCTTTGCTGTACTTTTTGAAACAACTTCTCATTGCTTTTGTTGATTAAGTTTACTGGTGTGGCTTAGAAAAAAGGACCTTGCATTTTGGTATTTTTTTCAATGAAAATTTCCTCTCATGTAGGGTGCCCACCTTCAGGGGCCAAAAAGTGGTAAAACATGGTGGTCACCATGGTATCTCATATTTGTTTATTGGTTGAACTAGGTCCAATCTGTAATTCTACGGCAGCCTCATTGTGCTTGAAGAGTTGTGTGGACCACAGCTTACTCAAAAGCTATAATGGAGGTCTATGGAAAAACATTTACAGGTCTGGGCCCTAAAGAAGAACATCAGGCCTGTTTTGTTGGATACCTTGGCTGCTATGCATGTGACCTGTAATATGTTTTTGATGCATTGTTTTGGTTTCAGTGAGTCCTATAATGATTTCAGCTTCAAAAAGTCCACCTTTTTAAGACAAAAATCATTAAGACTACAGAATAAGAGCCTTATTAGTTGGTAGGGGTGATGGCTGGCTCAGTTTTGCACTACATATTGGGCTGGGAAGCATGTGAGTTCCACTACTGCACTATGAGGCTATACTGGAGGCATCATTTCATATATCAAAAGCTTACGGGTTCTTATATCACATACATTTGTATTTTTCATTGTTATGCTGAAGCTTTTTTTGAGTATTTCTTCTTGTAATTGACAAAATATGGTAAAAATGGCCCTTTCGCAAGTTTCCGTAGACGGCAGTAGTGGTCACTTGATTGAGTTAAATGCAGCAACTTTGTTGAAAAGTATTACATGTGGTAAACCCACATTTGCATGATCATTTATTGTCATTTGCCTTAGTTGAACTTGGAGATAGCACAGGAGACTGTCACATGACCCAATATGACCTTGACCTTTGAAAAATGGACCTTTCCATTTAGCAACAGTGAAGAACAACTTGGAAACCTGTCTGAAGTTGCAGTGTCCACTTTGTTAATTAATCCACCTGGGCCCTTTTGGTTGATTTGCTGTGCCAAATTGACCCTAGACCTTATTAATGACCTTAACCTTTATAAGAGGAGCCATTTCAGATGCATATATGTATGCGTATTAGCCCGTTTTAATCTTTACTATTGGATCCGGCAATATAAATGACACTTTGAAAAAAATGCATCATGAAACTTCTTCAAAAATACCAATTCACATGCATGCTTTTAGCAAATTTATAGCCTGCAATTTATAAAATGAGTATTTTAGGCTAGTAATTTTAAATTTTTGTCAATAATTTGGTGCTTTTCTCTGACCATTTTACCTCATTTAAGAGAAATAGGTCATAAATAGTAGAATGGGTACCTTTTTGGCCAATAAAACTGCAAAGTGACCTTGACCTTTGACCTCTATGACCTTAAAATCTCCATTTCACTGACCTTGACCTTGCAGCATCCTGGCTGAAGTAGTTTTATTCTCCCCCTAGGCCTTCGGTGAAATGTAAGTAGTCCAAATGCCATGCCGGTGAGCATAGTCCCTCTGCATGGAAGAAAGCTTTGCTCTTCCCCACCTCTGACTGTTACATAATATTAGCTTTTTTCATCTAAATTAGCAGAAATTGCTCTTTTTTGTACAAATGAGTTTTTTAAGTGATTAGAAGTTGATTTTATGTGTAAAGAAAGGATTCTATGCCCCATAGCTAGGAGCATGTAATTTTTGCCTTGTCAATGGGGGTGGGTGGGGTAACTCCACATTAGACTAATGATGGTAAAGCACATGCATCTTCTATGTATAGTTTATTGTAAGGTGGTGTTATAAGCTTATATGAGAGAAGTTTGAGGCATTTCTGATATATAATAACAGAGATATAAGAAAATTAATATGTTCACTTTCCCTTTTTCATTAGTTTGCTATACAATGATTTTTCTAGTAACATATGTAGGGGGTAGGGCTGTTTAAAGGGTTCCCAAGAATAACTTTGGGGTATATAATGCAAACAAACAATATAAATGTGCTTTAAAATGTTTAATGGTTTGAATTAAATGGTTTTGTTGGTCTTTTATCTAAAATGGGCTATGTCTTTAGGCCACAGACCTGTAAATGTAAAAAGGGCACTGATTGGCTCAAAAGGTGGGTGGAAGCTCAGCACAATATTTTTAAGTTGTAAGGTGTTTCATGATTGGTCAATAATAAAACTAGGAAATATATTGTATTTATTAGACGGGTATATCTTTGCTGTACTTTTTGAAACAACTTCTCATTGCTTTTGTTGATTAAGTTTACTGGTGTGGCTTAGAAAAAAGGACCTTGCATTTTGGTATTTTTTTCAATGAAAAATTTCCTCTCATGTAGGGTGCCCACCTTCAGGGGCCAAAAAGTGGTAAAACATGGTGGTCACCATGGTATCTCATATTTGTTTATTGGTTGAACTAGGTCCAATCTGTAATTCTACGGCAGCCTCATTGTGCTTGAAGAGTTGTGTGGACCACAGCTTACTCAAAAGCTATAATGGAGGTCTATGGAAAAACATTTACAGGTCTGGGCCCTAAAGAAGAACATCAGGCCTGTTTTGTTGGATACCTTGGCTGCTATGCATGTGACCTGTAATATGTTTTTGATGCATTGTTTTGGTTTCAGTGAGTCCTATAATGATTTCAGCTTCAAAAAGTCCACCTTTTTAAGACAAAAATCATTAAGACTACAGAATAAGAGCCTTATTAGTTGGTAGGGGTGATGGCTGGCTCAGTTTTGCACTACATATTGGGCTGGGAAGCATGTGAGTTCCACTACTGCACTATGAGGCTATACTGGAGGCATCATTTCATATATCAAAAGCTTACGGGTTCTTATATCACATACATTTGTATTTTTCATTGTTATGCTGAAGCTTTTTTTGAGTATTTCTTCTTGTAATTGACAAAATATGGTAAAAATGGCCCTTTCGCAAGTTTCCGTAGACGGCAGTAGTGGTCACTTGATTGAGTTAAATGCAGCAACTTTGTTGAAAAGTATTACATGTGGTAAACCCACATTTGCATGATCATTTATTGTCATTTGCCTTAGTTGAACTTGGAGATAGCACAGGAGACTGTCACATGACCCAATATGACCTTGACCTTTGAAAAATGGACCTTTCCATTTAGCAACAGTGAAGAACAACTTGGAAACCTGTCTGAAGTTGCAGTGTCCACTTTGTTAATTAATCCACCTGGGCCCTTTTGGTTGATTTGCTGTGCCAAATTGACCCTAGACCTTATTAATGACCTTAACCTTTATAAGAGGAGCCATTTCAGATGCATATATGTATGCGTATTAGCCCGTTTTAATCTTTACTATTGGATCCGGCAATATAAATGACACTTTGAAAAAAATGCATCATGAAACTTCTTCAAAAATACCAATTCACATGCATGCTTTTAGCAAATTTATAGCCTGCAATTTATAAAATGAGTATTTTAGGCTAGTAATTTTAAATTTTTGTCAATAATTTGGTGCTTTTCTCTGACCATTTTACCTCATTTAAGAGAAATAGGTCATAAATAGTAGAATGGGTACCTTTTTGGCCAATAAAACTGCAAAGTGACCTTGACCTTTGACCTCTATGACCTTAAAATCTCCATTTCACTGACCTTGACCTTGCAGCATCCTGGCTGAAGTAGTTTTATTCTCCCCCTAGGCCTTCGGTGAAATGTAAGTAGTCCAAATGCCATGCCGGTGAGCATAGTCCCTCTGCATGGAAGAAAGCTTTGCTCTTCCCCACCTCTGACTGTTACATAATATTAGCTTTTTTCATCTAAATTAGCAGAAATTGCTCTTTTTTGTACAAATGAGTTTTTTAAGTGATTAGAAGTTGATTTTATGTGTAAAGAAAGGATTCTATGCCCCATAGCTAGGAGCATGTAATTTTTGCCTTGTCAATGGGGGTGGGTGGGGTAACTCCACATTAGACTAATGATGGTAAAGCACATGCATCTTCTATGTATAGTTTATTGTAAGGTGGTGTTATAAGCTTATATGAGAGAAGTTTGAGGCATTTCTGATATATAATAACAGAGATATAAGAAAATTAATATGTTCACTTTCCCTTTTTCATTAGTTTGCTATACAATGATTTTTCTAGTAACATATGTAGGGGGTAGGGCTGTTTAAAGGGTTCCCAAGAATAACTTTGGGGTATATAATGCAAACAAACAATATAAATGTGCTTTAAAATGTTTAATGGTTTGAATTAAATGGTTTTGTTGGTCTTTTATCTAAAATGGGCTATGTCTTTAGGCCACAGACCTGTAAATGTAAAAAGGGCACTGATTGGCTCAAAAGGTGGGTGGAAGCTCAGCACAATATTTTTAAGTTGTAAGGTGTTTCATGATTGGTCAATAATAAAACTAGGAAATATATTGTATTTATTAGACGGGTATATCTTTGCTGTACTTTTTGAAACAACTTCTCATTGCTTTTGTTGATTAAGTTTACTGGTGTGGCTTAGAAAAAAGGACCTTGCATTTTGGTATTTTTTTCAATGAAAATTTCCTCTCATGTAGGGTGCCCACCTTCAGGGGCCAAAAAGTGGTAAAACATGGTGGTCACCATGGTATCTCATATTTGTTTATTGGTTGAACTAGGTCCAATCTGTAATTCTACGGCAGCCTCATTGTGCTTGAAGAGTTGTGTGGACCACAGCTTACTCAAAAGCTATAATGGAGGTCTATGGAAAAACATTTACAGGTCTGGGCCCTAAAGAAGAACATCAGGCCTGTTTTGTTGGATACCTTGGCTGCTATGCATGTGACCTGTAATATGTTTTTGATGCATTGTTTTGGTTTCAGTGAGTCCTATAATGATTTCAGCTTCAAAAAGTCCACCTTTTTAAGACAAAAATCATTAAGACTACAGAATAAGAGCCTTATTAGTTGGTAGGGGTGATGGCTGGCTCAGTTTTGCACTACATATTGGGCTGGGAAGCATGTGAGTTCCACTACTGCACTATGAGGCTATACTGGAGGCATCATTTCATATATCAAAAGCTTACGGGTTCTTATATCACATACATTTGTATTTTTCATTGTTATGCTGAAGCTTTTTTTGAGTATTTCTTCTTGTAATTGACAAAATATGGTAAAAATGGCCCTTTCGCAAGTTTCCGTAGACGGCAGTAGTGGTCACTTGATTGAGTTAAATGCAGCAACTTTGTTGAAAAGTATTACATGTGGTAAACCCACATTTGCATGATCATTTATTGTCATTTGCCTTAGTTGAACTTGGAGATAGCACAGGAGACTGTCACATGACCCAATATGACCTTGACCTTTGAAAAATGGACCTTTCCATTTAGCAACAGTGAAGAACAACTTGGAAACCTGTCTGAAGTTGCAGTGTCCACTTTGTTAATTAATCCACCTGGGCCCTTTTGGTTGATTTGCTGTGCCAAATTGACCCTAGACCTTATTAATGACCTTAACCTTTATAAGAGGAGCCATTTCAGATGCATATATGTATGCGTATTAGCCCGTTTTAATCTTTACTATTGGATCCGGCAATATAAATGACACTTTGAAAAAAATGCATCATGAAACTTCTTCAAAAATACCAATTCACATGCATGCTTTTAGCAAATTTATAGCCTGCAATTTATAAAATGAGTATTTTAGGCTAGTAATTTTAAATTTTTGTCAATAATTTGGTGCTTTTCTCTGACCATTTTACCTCATTTAAGAGAAATAGGTCATAAATAGTAGAATGGGTACCTTTTTGGCCAATAAAACTGCAAAGTGACCTTGACCTTTGACCTCTATGACCTTAAAATCTCCATTTCACTGACCTTGACCTTGCAGCATCCTGGCTGAAGTAGTTTTATTCTCCCCCTAGGCCTTCGGTGAAATGTAAGTAGTCCAAATGCCATGCCGGTGAGCATAGTCCCTCTGCATGGAAGAAAGCTTTGCTCTTCCCCACCTCTGACTGTTACATAATATTAGCTTTTTTCATCTAAATTAGCAGAAATTGCTCTTTTTTGTACAAATGAGTTTTTTAAGTGATTAGAAGTTGATTTTATGTGTAAAGAAAGGATTCTATGCCCCATAGCTAGGAGCATGTAATTTTTGCCTTGTCAATGGGGGTGGGTGGGGTAACTCCACATTAGACTAATGATGGTAAAGCACATGCATCTTCTATGTATAGTTTATTGTAAGGTGGTGTTATAAGCTTATATGAGAGAAGTTTGAGGCATTTCTGATATATAATAACAGAGATATAAGAAAATTAATATGTTCACTTTCCCTTTTTCATTAGTTTGCTATACAATGATTTTTCTAGTAACATATGTAGGGGGTAGGGCTGTTTAAAGGGTTCCCAAGAATAACTTTGGGGTATATAATGCAAACAAACAATATAAATGTGCTTTAAAATGTTTAATGGTTTGAATTAAATGGTTTTGTTGGTCTTTTATCTAAAATGGGCTATGTCTTTAGGCCACAGACCTGTAAATGTAAAAAGGGCACTGATTGGCTCAAAAGGTGGGTGGAAGCTCAGCACAATATTTTTAAGTTGTAAGGTGTTTCATGATTGGTCAATAATAAAACTAGGAAATATATTGTATTTATTAGACGGGTATATCTTTGCTGTACTTTTTGAAACAACTTCTCATTGCTTTTGTTGATTAAGTTTACTGGTGTGGCTTAGAAAAAAGGACCTTGCATTTTGGTATTTTTTTCAATGAAAATTTCCTCTCATGTAGGGTGCCCACCTTCAGGGGCCAAAAAGTGGTAAAACATGGTGGTCACCATGGTATCTCATATTTGTTTATTGGTTGAACTAGGTCCAATCTGTAATTCTACGGCAGCCTCATTGTGCTTGAAGAGTTGTGTGGACCACAGCTTACTCAAAAGCTATAATGGAGGTCTATGGAAAAACATTTACAGGTCTGGGCCCTAAAGAAGAACATCAGGCCTGTTTTGTTGGATACCTTGGCTGCTATGCATGTGACCTGTAATATGTTTTTGATGCATTGTTTTGGTTTCAGTGAGTCCTATAATGATTTCAGCTTCAAAAAGTCCACCTTTTTAAGACAAAAATCATTAAGACTACAGAATAAGAGCCTTATTAGTTGGTAGGGGTGATGGCTGGCTCAGTTTTGCACTACATATTGGGCTGGGAAGCATGTGAGTTCCACTACTGCACTATGAGGCTATACTGGAGGCATCATTTCATATATCAAAAGCTTACGGGTTCTTATATCACATACATTTGTATTTTTCATTGTTATGCTGAAGCTTTTTTTGAGTATTTCTTCTTGTAATTGACAAAATATGGTAAAAATGGCCCTTTCGCAAGTTTCCGTAGACGGCAGTAGTGGTCACTTGATTGAGTTAAATGCAGCAACTTTGTTGAAAAGTATTACATGTGGTAAACCCACATTTGCATGATCATTTATTGTCATTTGCCTTAGTTGAACTTGGAGATAGCACAGGAGACTGTCACATGACCCAATATGACCTTGACCTTTGAAAAATGGACCTTTCCATTTAGCAACAGTGAAGAACAACTTGGAAACCTGTCTGAAGTTGCAGTGTCCACTTTGTTAATTAATCCACCTGGGCCCTTTTGGTTGATTTGCTGTGCCAAATTGACCCTAGACCTTATTAATGACCTTAACCTTTATAAGAGGAGCCATTTCAGATGCATATATGTATGCGTATTAGCCCGTTTTAATCTTTACTATTGGATCCGGCAATATAAATGACACTTTGAAAAAAATGCATCATGAAACTTCTTCAAAAATACCAATTCACATGCATGCTTTTAGCAAATTTATAGCCTGCAATTTATAAAATGAGTATTTTAGGCTAGTAATTTTAAATTTTTGTCAATAATTTGGTGCTTTTCTCTGACCATTTTACCTCATTTAAGAGAAATAGGTCATAAATAGTAGAATGGGTACCTTTTTGGCCAATAAAACTGCAAAGTGACCTTGACCTTTGACCTCTATGACCTTAAAATCTCCATTTCACTGACCTTGACCTTGCAGCATCCTGGCTGAAGTAGTTTTATTCTCCCCCTAGGCCTTCGGTGAAATGTAAGTAGTCCAAATGCCATGCCGGTGAGCATAGTCCCTCTGCATGGAAGAAAGCTTTGCTCTTCCCCACCTCTGACTGTTACATAATATTAGCTTTTTTCATCTAAATTAGCAGAAATTGCTCTTTTTTGTACAAATGAGTTTTTTAAGTGATTAGAAGTTGATTTTATGTGTAAAGAAAGGATTCTATGCCCCATAGCTAGGAGCATGTAATTTTTGCCTTGTCAATGGGGGTGGGTGGGGTAACTCCACATTAGACTAATGATGGTAAAGCACATGCATCTTCTATGTATAGTTTATTGTAAGGTGGTGTTATAAGCTTATATGAGAGAAGTTTGAGGCATTTCTGATATATAATAACAGAGATATAAGAAAATTAATATGTTCACTTTCCCTTTTTCATTAGTTTGCTATACAATGATTTTTCTAGTAACATATGTAGGGGGTAGGGCTGTTTAAAGGGTTCCCAAGAATAACTTTGGGGTATATAATGCAAACAAACAATATAAATGTGCTTTAAAATGTTTAATGGTTTGAATTAAATGGTTTTGTTGGTCTTTTATCTAAAATGGGCTATGTCTTTAGGCCACAGACCTGTAAATGTAAAAAGGGCACTGATTGGCTCAAAAGGTGGGTGGAAGCTCAGCACAATATTTTTAAGTTGTAAGGTGTTTCATGATTGGTCAATAATAAAACTAGGAAATATATTGTATTTATTAGACGGGTATATCTTTGCTGTACTTTTTGAAACAACTTCTCATTGCTTTTGTTGATTAAGTTTACTGGTGTGGCTTAGAAAAAAGGACCTTGCATTTTGGTATTTTTTTCAATGAAAATTTCCTCTCATGTAGGGTGCCCACCTTCAGGGGCCAAAAAGTGGTAAAACATGGTGGTCACCATGGTATCTCATATTTGTTTATTGGTTGAACTAGGTCCAATCTGTAATTCTACGGCAGCCTCATTGTGCTTGAAGAGTTGTGTGGACCACAGCTTACTCAAAAGCTATAATGGAGGTCTATGGAAAAACATTTACAGGTCTGGGCCCTAAAGAAGAACATCAGGCCTGTTTTGTTGGATACCTTGGCTGCTATGCATGTGACCTGTAATATGTTTTTGATGCATTGTTTTGGTTTCAGTGAGTCCTATAATGATTTCAGCTTCAAAAAGTCCACCTTTTTAAGACAAAAATCATTAAGACTACAGAATAAGAGCCTTATTAGTTGGTAGGGGTGATGGCTGGCTCAGTTTTGCACTACATATTGGGCTGGGAAGCATGTGAGTTCCACTACTGCACTATGAGGCTATACTGGAGGCATCATTTCATATATCAAAAGCTTACGGGTTCTTATATCACATACATTTGTATTTTTCATTGTTATGCTGAAGCTTTTTTTGAGTATTTCTTCTTGTAATTGACAAAATATGGTAAAAATGGCCCTTTCGCAAGTTTCCGTAGACGGCAGTAGTGGTCACTTGATTGAGTTAAATGCAGCAACTTTGTTGAAAAGTATTACATGTGGTAAACCCACATTTGCATGATCATTTATTGTCATTTGCCTTAGTTGAACTTGGAGATAGCACAGGAGACTGTCACATGACCCAATATGACCTTGACCTTTGAAAAATGGACCTTTCCATTTAGCAACAGTGAAGAACAACTTGGAAACCTGTCTGAAGTTGCAGTGTCCACTTTGTTAATTAATCCACCTGGGCCCTTTTGGTTGATTTGCTGTGCCAAATTGACCCTAGACCTTATTAATGACCTTAACCTTTATAAGAGGAGCCATTTCAGATGCATATATGTATGCGTATTAGCCCGTTTTAATCTTTACTATTGGATCCGGCAATATAAATGACACTTTGAAAAAAATGCATCATGAAACTTCTTCAAAAATACCAATTCACATGCATGCTTTTAGCAAATTTATAGCCTGCAATTTATAAAATGAGTATTTTAGGCTAGTAATTTTAAATTTTTGTCAATAATTTGGTGCTTTTCTCTGACCATTTTACCTCATTTAAGAGAAATAGGTCATAAATAGTAGAATGGGTACCTTTTTGGCCAATAAAACTGCAAAGTGACCTTGACCTTTGACCTCTATGACCTTAAAATCTCCATTTCACTGACCTTGACCTTGCAGCATCCTGGCTGAAGTAGTTTTATTCTCCCCCTAGGCCTTCGGTGAAATGTAAGTAGTCCAAATGCCATGCCGGTGAGCATAGTCCCTCTGCATGGAAGAAAGCTTTGCTCTTCCCCACCTCTGACTGTTACATAATATTAGCTTTTTTCATCTAAATTAGCAGAAATTGCTCTTTTTTGTACAAATGAGTTTTTTAAGTGATTAGAAGTTGATTTTATGTGTAAAGAAAGGATTCTATGCCCCATAGCTAGGAGCATGTAATTTTTGCCTTGTCAATGGGGGTGGGTGGGGTAACTCCACATTAGACTAATGATGGTAAAGCACATGCATCTTCTATGTATAGTTTATTGTAAGGTGGTGTTATAAGCTTATATGAGAGAAGTTTGAGGCATTTCTGATATATAATAACAGAGATATAAGAAAATTAATATGTTCACTTTCCCTTTTTCATTAGTTTGCTATACAATGATTTTTCTAGTAACATATGTAGGGGGTAGGGCTGTTTAAAGGGTTCCCAAGAATAACTTTGGGGTATATAATGCAAACAAACAATATAAATGTGCTTTAAAATGTTTAATGGTTTGAATTAAATGGTTTTGTTGGTCTTTTATCTAAAATGGGCTATGTCTTTAGGCCACAGACCTGTAAATGTAAAAAGGGCACTGATTGGCTCAAAAGGTGGGTGGAAGCTCAGCACAATATTTTTAAGTTGTAAGGTGTTTCATGATTGGTCAATAATAAAACTAGGAAATATATTGTATTTATTAGACGGGTATATCTTTGCTGTACTTTTTGAAACAACTTCTCATTGCTTTTGTTGATTAAGTTTACTGGTGTGGCTTAGAAAAAAGGACCTTGCATTTTGGTATTTTTTTCAATGAAAATTTCCTCTCATGTAGGGTGCCCACCTTCAGGGGCCAAAAAGTGGTAAAACATGGTGGTCACCATGGTATCTCATATTTGTTTATTGGTTGAACTAGGTCCAATCTGTAATTCTACGGCAGCCTCATTGTGCTTGAAGAGTTGTGTGGACCACAGCTTACTCAAAAGCTATAATGGAGGTCTATGGAAAAACATTTACAGGTCTGGGCCCTAAAGAAGAACATCAGGCCTGTTTTGTTGGATACCTTGGCTGCTATGCATGTGACCTGTAATATGTTTTTGATGCATTGTTTTGGTTTCAGTGAGTCCTATAATGATTTCAGCTTCAAAAAGTCCACCTTTTTAAGACAAAAATCATTAAGACTACAGAATAAGAGCCTTATTAGTTGGTAGGGGTGATGGCTGGCTCAGTTTTGCACTACATATTGGGCTGGGAAGCATGTGAGTTCCACTACTGCACTATGAGGCTATACTGGAGGCATCATTTCATATATCAAAAGCTTACGGGTTCTTATATCACATACATTTGTATTTTTCATTGTTATGCTGAAGCTTTTTTTGAGTATTTCTTCTTGTAATTGACAAAATATGGTAAAAATGGCCCTTTCGCAAGTTTCCGTAGACGGCAGTAGTGGTCACTTGATTGAGTTAAATGCAGCAACTTTGTTGAAAAGTATTACATGTGGTAAACCCACATTTGCATGATCATTTATTGTCATTTGCCTTAGTTGAACTTGGAGATAGCACAGGAGACTGTCACATGACCCAATATGACCTTGACCTTTGAAAAATGGACCTTTCCATTTAGCAACAGTGAAGAACAACTTGGAAACCTGTCTGAAGTTGCAGTGTCCACTTTGTTAATTAATCCACCTGGGCCCTTTTGGTTGATTTGCTGTGCCAAATTGACCCTAGACCTTATTAATGACCTTAACCTTTATAAGAGGAGCCATTTCAGATGCATATATGTATGCGTATTAGCCCGTTTTAATCTTTACTATTGGATCCGGCAATATAAATGACACTTTGAAAAAAATGCATCATGAAACTTCTTCAAAAATACCAATTCACATGCATGCTTTTAGCAAATTTATAGCCTGCAATTTATAAAATGAGTATTTTAGGCTAGTAATTTTAAATTTTTGTCAATAATTTGGTGCTTTTCTCTGACCATTTTACCTCATTTAAGAGAAATAGGTCATAAATAGTAGAATGGGTACCTTTTTGGCCAATAAAACTGCAAAGTGACCTTGACCTTTGACCTCTATGACCTTAAAATCTCCATTTCACTGACCTTGACCTTGCAGCATCCTGGCTGAAGTAGTTTTATTCTCCCCCTAGGCCTTCGGTGAAATGTAAGTAGTCCAAATGCCATGCCGGTGAGCATAGTCCCTCTGCATGGAAGAAAGCTTTGCTCTTCCCCACCTCTGACTGTTACATAATATTAGCTTTTTTCATCTAAATTAGCAGAAATTGCTCTTTTTTGTACAAATGAGTTTTTTAAGTGATTAGAAGTTGATTTTATGTGTAAAGAAAGGATTCTATGCCCCATAGCTAGGAGCATGTAATTTTTGCCTTGTCAATGGGGGTGGGTGGGGTAACTCCACATTAGACTAATGATGGTAAAGCACATGCATCTTCTATGTATAGTTTATTGTAAGGTGGTGTTATAAGCTTATATGAGAGAAGTTTGAGGCATTTCTGATATATAATAACAGAGATATAAGAAAATTAATATGTTCACTTTCCCTTTTTCATTAGTTTGCTATACAATGATTTTTCTAGTAACATATGTAGGGGGTAGGGCTGTTTAAAGGGTTCCCAAGAATAACTTTGGGGTATATAATGCAAACAAACAATATAAATGTGCTTTAAAATGTTTAATGGTTTGAATTAAATGGTTTTGTTGGTCTTTTATCTAAAATGGGCTATGTCTTTAGGCCACAGACCTGTAAATGTAAAAAGGGCACTGATTGGCTCAAAAGGTGGGTGGAAGCTCAGCACAATATTTTTAAGTTGTAAGGTGTTTCATGATTGGTCAATAATAAAACTAGGAAATATATTGTATTTATTAGACGGGTATATCTTTGCTGTACTTTTTGAAACAACTTCTCATTGCTTTTGTTGATTAAGTTTACTGGTGTGGCTTAGAAAAAAGGACCTTGCATTTTGGTATTTTTTTCAATGAAAATTTCCTCTCATGTAGGGTGCCCACCTTCAGGGGCCAAAAAGTGGTAAAACATGGTGGTCACCATGGTATCTCATATTTGTTTATTGGTTGAACTAGGTCCAATCTGTAATTCTACGGCAGCCTCATTGTGCTTGAAGAGTTGTGTGGACCACAGCTTACTCAAAAGCTATAATGGAGGTCTATGGAAAAACATTTACAGGTCTGGGCCCTAAAGAAGAACATCAGGCCTGTTTTGTTGGATACCTTGGCTGCTATGCATGTGACCTGTAATATGTTTTTGATGCATTGTTTTGGTTTCAGTGAGTCCTATAATGATTTCAGCTTCAAAAAGTCCACCTTTTTAAGACAAAAATCATTAAGACTACAGAATAAGAGCCTTATTAGTTGGTAGGGGTGATGGCTGGCTCAGTTTTGCACTACATATTGGGCTGGGAAGCATGTGAGTTCCACTACTGCACTATGAGGCTATACTGGAGGCATCATTTCATATATCAAAAGCTTACGGGTTCTTATATCACATACATTTGTATTTTTCATTGTTATGCTGAAGCTTTTTTTGAGTATTTCTTCTTGTAATTGACAAAATATGGTAAAAATGGCCCTTTCGCAAGTTTCCGTAGACGGCAGTAGTGGTCACTTGATTGAGTTAAATGCAGCAACTTTGTTGAAAAGTATTACATGTGGTAAACCCACATTTGCATGATCATTTATTGTCATTTGCCTTAGTTGAACTTGGAGATAGCACAGGAGACTGTCACATGACCCAATATGACCTTGACCTTTGAAAAATGGACCTTTCCATTTAGCAACAGTGAAGAACAACTTGGAAACCTGTCTGAAGTTGCAGTGTCCACTTTGTTAATTAATCCACCTGGGCCCTTTTGGTTGATTTGCTGTGCCAAATTGACCCTAGACCTTATTAATGACCTTAACCTTTATAAGAGGAGCCATTTCAGATGCATATATGTATGCGTATTAGCCCGTTTTAATCTTTACTATTGGATCCGGCAATATAAATGACACTTTGAAAAAAATGCATCATGAAACTTCTTCAAAAATACCAATTCACATGCATGCTTTTAGCAAATTTATAGCCTGCAATTTATAAAATGAGTATTTTAGGCTAGTAATTTTAAATTTTTGTCAATAATTTGGTGCTTTTCTCTGACCATTTTACCTCATTTAAGAGAAATAGGTCATAAATAGTAGAATGGGTACCTTTTTGGCCAATAAAACTGCAAAGTGACCTTGACCTTTGACCTCTATGACCTTAAAATCTCCATTTCACTGACCTTGACCTTGCAGCATCCTGGCTGAAGTAGTTTTATTCTCCCCCTAGGCCTTCGGTGAAATGTAAGTAGTCCAAATGCCATGCCGGTGAGCATAGTCCCTCTGCATGGAAGAAAGCTTTGCTCTTCCCCACCTCTGACTGTTACATAATATTAGCTTTTTTCATCTAAATTAGCAGAAATTGCTCTTTTTTGTACAAATGAGTTTTTTAAGTGATTAGAAGTTGATTTTATGTGTAAAGAAAGGATTCTATGCCCCATAGCTAGGAGCATGTAATTTTTGCCTTGTCAATGGGGGTGGGTGGGGTAACTCCACATTAGACTAATGATGGTAAAGCACATGCATCTTCTATGTATAGTTTATTGTAAGGTGGTGTTATAAGCTTATATGAGAGAAGTTTGAGGCATTTCTGATATATAATAACAGAGATATAAGAAAATTAATATGTTCACTTTCCCTTTTTCATTAGTTTGCTATACAATGATTTTTCTAGTAACATATGTAGGGGGTAGGGCTGTTTAAAGGGTTCCCAAGAATAACTTTGGGGTATATAATGCAAACAAACAATATAAATGTGCTTTAAAATGTTTAATGGTTTGAATTAAATGGTTTTGTTGGTCTTTTATCTAAAATGGGCTATGTCTTTAGGCCACAGACCTGTAAATGTAAAAAGGGCACTGATTGGCTCAAAAGGTGGGTGGAAGCTCAGCACAATATTTTTAAGTTGTAAGGTGTTTCATGATTGGTCAATAATAAAACTAGGAAATATATTGTATTTATTAGACGGGTATATCTTTGCTGTACTTTTTGAAACAACTTCTCATTGCTTTTGTTGATTAAGTTTACTGGTGTGGCTTAGAAAAAAGGACCTTGCATTTTGGTATTTTTTTCAATGAAAATTTCCTCTCATGTAGGGTGCCCACCTTCAGGGGCCAAAAAGTGGTAAAACATGGTGGTCACCATGGTATCTCATATTTGTTTATTGGTTGAACTAGGTCCAATCTGTAATTCTACGGCAGCCTCATTGTGCTTGAAGAGTTGTGTGGACCACAGCTTACTCAAAAGCTATAATGGAGGTCTATGGAAAAACATTTACAGGTCTGGGCCCTAAAGAAGAACATCAGGCCTGTTTTGTTGGATACCTTGGCTGCTATGCATGTGACCTGTAATATGTTTTTGATGCATTGTTTTGGTTTCAGTGAGTCCTATAATGATTTCAGCTTCAAAAAGTCCACCTTTTTAAGACAAAAATCATTAAGACTACAGAATAAGAGCCTTATTAGTTGGTAGGGGTGATGGCTGGCTCAGTTTTGCACTACATATTGGGCTGGGAAGCATGTGAGTTCCACTACTGCACTATTAGGCTATACTGGAGGCATCATTTCATATATCAAAAGCTTACGGGTTCTTATATCACATACATTTGTATTTTTCATTGTTATGCTGAAGCTTTTTTTGAGTATTTCTTCTTGTAATTGACAAAATATGGTAAAAATGGCCCTTTCGCAAGTTTCCGTAGACGGCAGTAGTGGTCACTTGATTGAGTTAAATGCAGCAACTTTGTTGAAAAGTATTACATGTGGTAAACCCACATTTGCATGATCATTTATTGTCATTTGCCTTAGTTGAACTTGGAGATAGCACAGGAGACTGTCACATGACCCAATATGACCTTGACCTTTGAAAAATGGACCTTTCCATTTAGCAACAGTGAAGAACAACTTGGAAACCTGTCTGAAGTTGCAGTGTCCACTTTGTTAATTAATCCACCTGGGCCCTTTTGGTTGATTTGCTGTGCCAAATTGACCCTAGACCTTATTAATGACCTTAACCTTTATAAGAGGAGCCATTTCAGATGCATATATGTATGCGTATTAGCCCGTTTTAATCTTTACTATTGGATCCGGCAATATAAATGACACTTTGAAAAAAATGCATCATGAAACTTCTTCAAAAATACCAATTCACATGCATGCTTTTAGCAAATTTATAGCCTGCAATTTATAAAATGAGTATTTTAGGCTAGTAATTTTAAATTTTTGTCAATAATTTGGTGCTTTTCTCTGACCATTTTACCTCATTTAAGAGAAATAGGTCATAAATAGTAGAATGGGTACCTTTTTGGCCAATAAAACTGCAAAGTGACCTTGACCTTTGACCTCTATGACCTTAAAATCTCCATTTCACTGACCTTGACCTTGCAGCATCCTGGCTGAAGTAGTTTTATTCTCCCCCTAGGCCTTCGGTGAAATGTAAGTAGTCCAAATGCCATGCCGGTGAGCATAGTCCCTCTGCATGGAAGAAAGCTTTGCTCTTCCCCACCTCTGACTGTTACATAATATTAGCTTTTTTCATCTAAATTAGCAGAAATTGCTCTTTTTTGTACAAATGAGTTTTTTAAGTGATTAGAAGTTGATTTTATGTGTAAAGAAAGGATTCTATGCCCCATAGCTAGGAGCATGTAATTTTTGCCTTGTCAATGGGGGTGGGTGGGGTAACTCCACATTAGACTAATGATGGTAAAGCACATGCATCTTCTATGTATAGTTTATTGTAAGGTGGTGTTATAAGCTTATATGAGAGAAGTTTGAGGCATTTCTGATATATAATAACAGAGATATAAGAAAATTAATATGTTCACTTTCCCTTTTTCATTAGTTTGCTATACAATGATTTTTCTAGTAACATATGTAGGGGGTAGGGCTGTTTAAAGGGTTCCCAAGAATAACTTTGGGGTATATAATGCAAACAAACAATATAAATGTGCTTTAAAATGTTTAATGGTTTGAATTAAATGGTTTTGTTGGTCTTTTATCTAAAATGGGCTATGTCTTTAGGCCACAGACCTGTAAATGTAAAAAGGGCACTGATTGGCTCAAAAGGTGGGTGGAAGCTCAGCACAATATTTTTAAGTTGTAAGGTGTTTCATGATTGGTCAATAATAAAACTAGGAAATATATTGTATTTATTAGACGGGTATATCTTTGCTGTACTTTTTGAAACAACTTCTCATTGCTTTTGTTGATTAAGTTTACTGGTGTGGCTTAGAAAAAAGGACCTTGCATTTTGGTATTTTTTTCAATGAAAATTTCCTCTCATGTAGGGTGCCCACCTTCAGGGGCCAAAAAGTGGTAAAACATGGTGGTCACCATGGTATCTCATATTTGTTTATTGGTTGAACTAGGTCCAATCTGTAATTCTACGGCAGCCTCATTGTGCTTGAAGAGTTGTGTGGACCACAGCTTACTCAAAAGCTATAATGGAGGTCTATGGAAAAACATTTACAGGTCTGGGCCCTAAAGAAGAACATCAGGCCTGTTTTGTTGGATACCTTGGCTGCTATGCATGTGACCTGTAATATGTTTTTGATGCATTGTTTTGGTTTCAGTGAGTCCTATAATGATTTCAGCTTCAAAAAGTCCACCTTTTTAAGACAAAAATCATTAAGACTACAGAATAAGAGCCTTATTAGTTGGTAGGGGTGATGGCTGGCTCAGTTTTGCACTACATATTGGGCTGGGAAGCATGTGAGTTCCACTACTGCACTATGAGGCTATACTGGAGGCATCATTTCATATATCAAAAGCTTACGGGTTCTTATATCACATACATTTGTATTTTTCATTGTTATGCTGAAGCTTTTTTTGAGTATTTCTTCTTGTAATTGACAAAATATGGTAAAAATGGCCCTTTCGCAAGTTTCCGTAGACGGCAGTAGTGGTCACTTGATTGAGTTAAATGCAGCAACTTTGTTGAAAAGTATTACATGTGGTAAACCCACATTTGCATGATCATTTATTGTCATTTGCCTTAGTTGAACTTGGAGATAGCACAGGAGACTGTCACATGACCCAATATGACCTTGACCTTTGAAAAATGGACCTTTCCATTTAGCAACAGTGAAGAACAACTTGGAAACCTGTCTGAAGTTGCAGTGTCCACTTTGTTAATTAATCCACCTGGGCCCTTTTGGTTGATTTGCTGTGCCAAATTGACCCTAGACCTTATTAATGACCTTAACCTTTATAAGAGGAGCCATTTCAGATGCATATATGTATGCGTATTAGCCCGTTTTAATCTTTACTATTGGATCCGGCAATATAAATGACACTTTGAAAAAAATGCATCATGAAACTTCTTCAAAAATACCAATTCACATGCATGCTTTTAGCAAATTTATAGCCTGCAATTTATAAAATGAGTATTTTAGGCTAGTAATTTTAAATTTTTGTCAATAATTTGGTGCTTTTCTCTGACCATTTTACCTCATTTAAGAGAAATAGGTCATAAATAGTAGAATGGGTACCTTTTTGGCCAATAAAACTGCAAAGTGACCTTGACCTTTGACCTCTATGACCTTAAAATCTCCATTTCACTGACCTTGACCTTGCAGCATCCTGGCTGAAGTAGTTTTATTCTCCCCCTAGGCCTTCGGTGAAATGTAAGTAGTCCAAATGCCATGCCGGTGAGCATAGTCCCTCTGCATGGAAGAAAGCTTTGCTCTTCCCCACCTCTGACTGTTACATAATATTAGCTTTTTTCATCTAAATTAGCAGAAATTGCTCTTTTTTGTACAAATGAGTTTTTTAAGTGATTAGAAGTTGATTTTATGTGTAAAGAAAGGATTCTATGCCCCATAGCTAGGAGCATGTAATTTTTGCCTTGTCAATGGGGGTGGGTGGGGTAACTCCACATTAGACTAATGATGGTAAAGCACATGCATCTTCTATGTATAGTTTATTGTAAGGTGGTGTTATAAGCTTATATGAGAGAAGTTTGAGGCATTTCTGATATATAATAACAGAGATATAAGAAAATTAATATGTTCACTTTCCCTTTTTCATTAGTTTGCTATACAATGATTTTTCTAGTAACATATGTAGGGGGTAGGGCTGTTTAAAGGGTTCCCAAGAATAACTTTGGGGTATATAATGCAAACAAACAATATAAATGTGCTTTAAAATGTTTAATGGTTTGAATTAAATGGTTTTGTTGGTCTTTTATCTAAAATGGGCTATGTCTTTAGGCCACAGACCTGTAAATGTAAAAAGGGCACTGATTGGCTCAAAAGGTGGGTGGAAGCTCAGCACAATATTTTTAAGTTGTAAGGTGTTTCATGATTGGTCAATAATAAAACTAGGAAATATATTGTATTTATTAGACGGGTATATCTTTGCTGTACTTTTTGAAACAACTTCTCATTGCTTTTGTTGATTAAGTTTACTGGTGTGGCTTAGAAAAAAGGACCTTGCATTTTGGTATTTTTTTCAATGAAAATTTCCTCTCATGTAGGGTGCCCACCTTCAGGGGCCAAAAAGTGGTAAAACATGGTGGTCACCATGGTATCTCATATTTGTTTATTGGTTGAACTAGGTCCAATCTGTAATTCTACGGCAGCCTCATTGTGCTTGAAGAGTTGTGTGGACCACAGCTTACTCAAAAGCTATAATGGAGGTCTATGGAAAAACATTTACAGGTCTGGGCCCTAAAGAAGAACATCAGGCCTGTTTTGTTGGATACCTTGGCTGCTATGCATGTGACCTGTAATATGTTTTTGATGCATTGTTTTGGTTTCAGTGAGTCCTATAATGATTTCAGCTTCAAAAAGTCCACCTTTTTAAGACAAAAATCATTAAGACTACAGAATAAGAGCCTTATTAGTTGGTAGGGGTGATGGCTGGCTCAGTTTTGCACTACATATTGGGCTGGGAAGCATGTGAGTTCCACTACTGCACTATGAGGCTATACTGGAGGCATCATTTCATATATCAAAAGCTTACGGGTTCTTATATCACATACATTTGTATTTTTCATTGTTATGCTGAAGCTTTTTTTGAGTATTTCTTCTTGTAATTGACAAAATATGGTAAAAATGGCCCTTTCGCAAGTTTCCGTAGACGGCAGTAGTGGTCACTTGATTGAGTTAAATGCAGCAACTTTGTTGAAAAGTATTACATGTGGTAAACCCACATTTGCATGATCATTTATTGTCATTTGCCTTAGTTGAACTTGGAGATAGCACAGGAGACTGTCACATGACCCAATATGACCTTGACCTTTGAAAAATGGACCTTTCCATTTAGCAACAGTGAAGAACAACTTGGAAACCTGTCTGAAGTTGCAGTGTCCACTTTGTTAATTAATCCACCTGGGCCCTTTTGGTTGATTTGCTGTGCCAAATTGACCCTAGACCTTATTAATGACCTTAACCTTTATAAGAGGAGCCATTTCAGATGCATATATGTATGCGTATTAGCCCGTTTTAATCTTTACTATTGGATCCGGCAATATAAATGACACTTTGAAAAAAATGCATCATGAAACTTCTTCAAAAATACCAATTCACATGCATGCTTTTAGCAAATTTATAGCCTGCAATTTATAAAATGAGTATTTTAGGCTAGTAATTTTAAATTTTTGTCAATAATTTGGTGCTTTTCTCTGACCATTTTACCTCATTTAAGAGAAATAGGTCATAAATAGTAGAATGGGTACCTTTTTGGCCAATAAAACTGCAAAGTGACCTTGACCTTTGACCTCTATGACCTTAAAATCTCCATTTCACTGACCTTGACCTTGCAGCATCCTGGCTGAAGTAGTTTTATTCTCCCCCTAGGCCTTCGGTGAAATGTAAGTAGTCCAAATGCCATGCCGGTGAGCATAGTCCCTCTGCATGGAAGAAAGCTTTGCTCTTCCCCACCTCTGACTGTTACATAATATTAGCTTTTTTCATCTAAATTAGCAGAAATTGCTCTTTTTTGTACAAATGAGTTTTTTAAGTGATTAGAAGTTGATTTTATGTGTAAAGAAAGGATTCTATGCCCCATAGCTAGGAGCATGTAATTTTTGCCTTGTCAATGGGGGTGGGTGGGGTAACTCCACATTAGACTAATGATGGTAAAGCACATGCATCTTCTATGTATAGTTTATTGTAAGGTGGTGTTATAAGCTTATATGAGAGAAGTTTGAGGCATTTCTGATATATAATAACAGAGATATAAGAAAATTAATATGTTCACTTTCCCTTTTTCATTAGTTTGCTATACAATGATTTTTCTAGTAACATATGTAGGGGGTAGGGCTGTTTAAAGGGTTCCCAAGAATAACTTTGGGGTATATAATGCAAACAAACAATATAAATGTGCTTTAAAATGTTTAATGGTTTGAATTAAATGGTTTTGTTGGTCTTTTATCTAAAATGGGCTATGTCTTTAGGCCACAGACCTGTAAATGTAAAAAGGGCACTGATTGGCTCAAAAGGTGGGTGGAAGCTCAGCACAATATTTTTAAGTTGTAAGGTGTTTCATGATTGGTCAATAATAAAACTAGGAAATATATTGTATTTATTAGACGGGTATATCTTTGCTGTACTTTTTGAAACAACTTCTCATTGCTTTTGTTGATTAAGTTTACTGGTGTGGCTTAGAAAAAAGGACCTTGCATTTTGGTATTTTTTTCAATGAAAATTTCCTCTCATGTAGGGTGCCCACCTTCAGGGGCCAAAAAGTGGTAAAACATGGTGGTCACCATGGTATCTCATATTTGTTTATTGGTTGAACTAGGTCCAATCTGTAATTCTACGGCAGCCTCATTGTGCTTGAAGAGTTGTGTGGACCACAGCTTACTCAAAAGCTATAATGGAGGTCTATGGAAAAACATTTACAGGTCTGGGCCCTAAAGAAGAACATCAGGCCTGTTTTGTTGGATACCTTGGCTGCTATGCATGTGACCTGTAATATGTTTTTGATGCATTGTTTTGGTTTCAGTGAGTCCTATAATGATTTCAGCTTCAAAAAGTCCACCTTTTTAAGACAAAAATCATTAAGACTACAGAATAAGAGCCTTATTAGTTGGTAGGGGTGATGGCTGGCTCAGTTTTGCACTACATATTGGGCTGGGAAGCATGTGAGTTCCACTACTGCACTATGAGGCTATACTGGAGGCATCATTTCATATATCAAAAGCTTACGGGTTCTTATATCACATACATTTGTATTTTTCATTGTTATGCTGAAGCTTTTTTTGAGTATTTCTTCTTGTAATTGACAAAATATGGTAAAAATGGCCCTTTCGCAAGTTTCCGTAGACGGCAGTAGTGGTCACTTGATTGAGTTAAATGCAGCAACTTTGTTGAAAAGTATTACATGTGGTAAACCCACATTTGCATGATCATTTATTGTCATTTGCCTTAGTTGAACTTGGAGATAGCACAGGAGACTGTCACATGACCCAATATGACCTTGACCTTTGAAAAATGGACCTTTCCATTTAGCAACAGTGAAGAACAACTTGGAAACCTGTCTGAAGTTGCAGTGTCCACTTTGTTAATTAATCCACCTGGGCCCTTTTGGTTGATTTGCTGTGCCAAATTGACCCTAGACCTTATTAATGACCTTAACCTTTATAAGAGGAGCCATTTCAGATGCATATATGTATGCGTATTAGCCCGTTTTAATCTTTACTATTGGATCCGGCAATATAAATGACACTTTGAAAAAAATGCATCATGAAACTTCTTCAAAAATACCAATTCACATGCATGCTTTTAGCAAATTTATAGCCTGCAATTTATAAAATGAGTATTTTAGGCTAGTAATTTTAAATTTTTGTCAATAATTTGGTGCTTTTCTCTGACCATTTTACCTCATTTAAGAGAAATAGGTCATAAATAGTAGAATGGGTACCTTTTTGGCCAATAAAACTGCAAAGTGACCTTGACCTTTGACCTCTATGACCTTAAAATCTCCATTTCACTGACCTTGACCTTGCAGCATCCTGGCTGAAGTAGTTTTATTCTCCCCCTAGGCCTTCGGTGAAATGTAAGTAGTCCAAATGCCATGCCGGTGAGCATAGTCCCTCTGCATGGAAGAAAGCTTTGCTCTTCCCCACCTCTGACTGTTACATAATATTAGCTTTTTTCATCTAAATTAGCAGAAATTGCTCTTTTTTGTACAAATGAGTTTTTTAAGTGATTAGAAGTTGATTTTATGTGTAAAGAAAGGATTCTATGCCCCATAGCTAGGAGCATGTAATTTTTGCCTTGTCAATGGGGGTGGGTGGGGTAACTCCACATTAGACTAATGATGGTAAAGCACATGCATCTTCTATGTATAGTTTATTGTAAGGTGGTGTTATAAGCTTATATGAGAGAAGTTTGAGGCATTTCTGATATATAATAACAGAGATATAAGAAAATTAATATGTTCACTTTCCCTTTTTCATTAGTTTGCTATACAATGATTTTTCTAGTAACATATGTAGGGGGTAGGGCTGTTTAAAGGGTTCCCAAGAATAACTTTGGGGTATATAATGCAAACAAACAATATAAATGTGCTTTAAAATGTTTAATGGTTTGAATTAAATGGTTTTGTTGGTCTTTTATCTAAAATGGGCTATGTCTTTAGGCCACAGACCTGTAAATGTAAAAAGGGCACTGATTGGCTCAAAAGGTGGGTGGAAGCTCAGCACAATATTTTTAAGTTGTAAGGTGTTTCATGATTGGTCAATAATAAAACTAGGAAATATATTGTATTTATTAGACGGGTATATCTTTGCTGTACTTTTTGAAACAACTTCTCATTGCTTTTGTTGATTAAGTTTACTGGTGTGGCTTAGAAAAAAGGACCTTGCATTTTGGTATTTTTTTCAATGAAAATTTCCTCTCATGTAGGGTGCCCACCTTCAGGGGCCAAAAAGTGGTAAAACATGGTGGTCACCATGGTATCTCATATTTGTTTATTGGTTGAACTAGGTCCAATCTGTAATTCTACGGCAGCCTCATTGTGCTTGAAGAGTTGTGTGGACCACAGCTTACTCAAAAGCTATAATGGAGGTCTATGGAAAAACATTTACAGGTCTGGGCCCTAAAGAAGAACATCAGGCCTGTTTTGTTGGATACCTTGGCTGCTATGCATGTGACCTGTAATATGTTTTTGATGCATTGTTTTGGTTTCAGTGAGTCCTATAATGATTTCAGCTTCAAAAAGTCCACCTTTTTAAGACAAAAATCATTAAGACTACAGAATAAGAGCCTTATTAGTTGGTAGGGGTGATGGCTGGCTCAGTTTTGCACTACATATTGGGCTGGGAAGCATGTGAGTTCCACTACTGCACTATGAGGCTATACTGGAGGCATCATTTCATATATCAAAAGCTTACGGGTTCTTATATCACATACATTTGTATTTTTCATTGTTATGCTGAAGCTTTTTTTGAGTATTTCTTCTTGTAATTGACAAAATATGGTAAAAATGGCCCTTTCGCAAGTTTCCGTAGACGGCAGTAGTGGTCACTTGATTGAGTTAAATGCAGCAACTTTGTTGAAAAGTATTACATGTGGTAAACCCACATTTGCATGATCATTTATTGTCATTTGCCTTAGTTGAACTTGGAGATAGCACAGGAGACTGTCACATGACCCAATATGACCTTGACCTTTGAAAAATGGACCTTTCCATTTAGCAACAGTGAAGAACAACTTGGAAACCTGTCTGAAGTTGCAGTGTCCACTTTGTTAATTAATCCACCTGGGCCCTTTTGGTTGATTTGCTGTGCCAAATTGACCCTAGACCTTATTAATGACCTTAACCTTTATAAGAGGAGCCATTTCAGATGCATATATGTATGCGTATTAGCCCGTTTTAATCTTTACTATTGGATCCGGCAATATAAATGACACTTTGAAAAAAATGCATCATGAAACTTCTTCAAAAATACCAATTCACATGCATGCTTTTAGCAAATTTATAGCCTGCAATTTATAAAATGAGTATTTTAGGCTAGTAATTTTAAATTTTTGTCAATAATTTGGTGCTTTTCTCTGACCATTTTACCTCATTTAAGAGAAATAGGTCATAAATAGTAGAATGGGTACCTTTTTGGCCAATAAAACTGCAAAGTGACCTTGACCTTTGACCTCTATGACCTTAAAATCTCCATTTCACTGACCTTGACCTTGCAGCATCCTGGCTGAAGTAGTTTTATTCTCCCCCTAGGCCTTCGGTGAAATGTAAGTAGTCCAAATGCCATGCCGGTGAGCATAGTCCCTCTGCATGGAAGAAAGCTTTGCTCTTCCCCACCTCTGACTGTTACATAATATTAGCTTTTTTCATCTAAATTAGCAGAAATTGCTCTTTTTTGTACAAATGAGTTTTTTAAGTGATTAGAAGTTGATTTTATGTGTAAAGAAAGGATTCTATGCCCCATAGCTAGGAGCATGTAATTTTTGCCTTGTCAATGGGGGTGGGTGGGGTAACTCCACATTAGACTAATGATGGTAAAGCACATGCATCTTCTATGTATAGTTTATTGTAAGGTGGTGTTATAAGCTTATATGAGAGAAGTTTGAGGCATTTCTGATATATAATAACAGAGATATAAGAAAATTAATATGTTCACTTTCCCTTTTTCATTAGTTTGCTATACAATGATTTTTCTAGTAACATATGTAGGGGGTAGGGCTGTTTAAAGGGTTCCCAAGAATAACTTTGGGGTATATAATGCAAACAAACAATATAAATGTGCTTTAAAATGTTTAATGGTTTGAATTAAATGGTTTTGTTGGTCTTTTATCTAAAATGGGCTATGTCTTTAGGCCACAGACCTGTAAATGTAAAAAGGGCACTGATTGGCTCAAAAGGTGGGTGGAAGCTCAGCACAATATTTTTAAGTTGTAAGGTGTTTCATGATTGGTCAATAATAAAACTAGGAAATATATTGTATTTATTAGACGGGTATATCTTTGCTGTACTTTTTGAAACAACTTCTCATTGCTTTTGTTGATTAAGTTTACTGGTGTGGCTTAGAAAAAAGGACCTTGCATTTTGGTATTTTTTTCAATGAAAATTTCCTCTCATGTAGGGTGCCCACCTTCAGGGGCCAAAAAGTGGTAAAACATGGTGGTCACCATGGTATCTCATATTTGTTTATTGGTTGAACTAGGTCCAATCTGTAATTCTACGGCAGCCTCATTGTGCTTGAAGAGTTGTGTGGACCACAGCTTACTCAAAAGCTATAATGGAGGTCTATGGAAAAACATTTACAGGTCTGGGCCCTAAAGAAGAACATCAGGCCTGTTTTGTTGGATACCTTGGCTGCTATGCATGTGACCTGTAATATGTTTTTGATGCATTGTTTTGGTTTCAGTGAGTCCTATAATGATTTCAGCTTCAAAAAGTCCACCTTTTTAAGACAAAAATCATTAAGACTACAGAATAAGAGCCTTATTAGTTGGTAGGGGTGATGGCTGGCTCAGTTTTGCACTACATATTGGGCTGGGAAGCATGTGAGTTCCACTACTGCACTATGAGGCTATACTGGAGGCATCATTTCATATATCAAAAGCTTACGGGTTCTTATATCACATACATTTGTATTTTTCATTGTTATGCTGAAGCTTTTTTTGAGTATTTCTTCTTGTAATTGACAAAATATGGTAAAAATGGCCCTTTCGCAAGTTTCCGTAGACGGCAGTAGTGGTCACTTGATTGAGTTAAATGCAGCAACTTTGTTGAAAAGTATTACATGTGGTAAACCCACATTTGCATGATCATTTATTGTCATTTGCCTTAGTTGAACTTGGAGATAGCACAGGAGACTGTCACATGACCCAATATGACCTTGACCTTTGAAAAATGGACCTTTCCATTTAGCAACAGTGAAGAACAACTTGGAAACCTGTCTGAAGTTGCAGTGTCCACTTTGTTAATTAATCCACCTGGGCCCTTTTGGTTGATTTGCTGTGCCAAATTGACCCTAGACCTTATTAATGACCTTAACCTTTATAAGAGGAGCCATTTCAGATGCATATATGTATGCGTATTAGCCCGTTTTAATCTTTACTATTGGATCCGGCAATATAAATGACACTTTGAAAAAAATGCATCATGAAACTTCTTCAAAAATACCAATTCACATGCATGCTTTTAGCAAATTTATAGCCTGCAATTTATAAAATGAGTATTTTAGGCTAGTAATTTTAAATTTTTGTCAATAATTTGGTGCTTTTCTCTGACCATTTTACCTCATTTAAGAGAAATAGGTCATAAATAGTAGAATGGGTACCTTTTTGGCCAATAAAACTGCAAAGTGACCTTGACCTTTGACCTCTATGACCTTAAAATCTCCATTTCACTGACCTTGACCTTGCAGCATCCTGGCTGAAGTAGTTTTATTCTCCCCCTAGGCCTTCGGTGAAATGTAAGTAGTCCAAATGCCATGCCGGTGAGCATAGTCCCTCTGCATGGAAGAAAGCTTTGCTCTTCCCCACCTCTGACTGTTACATAATATTAGCTTTTTTCATCTAAATTAGCAGAAATTGCTCTTTTTTGTACAAATGAGTTTTTTAAGTGATTAGAAGTTGATTTTATGTGTAAAGAAAGGATTCTATGCCCCATAGCTAGGAGCATGTAATTTTTGCCTTGTCAATGGGGGTGGGTGGGGTAACTCCACATTAGACTAATGATGGTAAAGCACATGCATCTTCTATGTATAGTTTATTGTAAGGTGGTGTTATAAGCTTATATGAGAGAAGTTTGAGGCATTTCTGATATATAATAACAGAGATATAAGAAAATTAATATGTTCACTTTCCCTTTTTCATTAGTTTGCTATACAATGATTTTTCTAGTAACATATGTAGGGGGTAGGGCTGTTTAAAGGGTTCCCAAGAATAACTTTGGGGTATATAATGCAAACAAACAATATAAATGTGCTTTAAAATGTTTAATGGTTTGAATTAAATGGTTTTGTTGGTCTTTTATCTAAAATGGGCTATGTCTTTAGGCCACAGACCTGTAAATGTAAAAAGGGCACTGATTGGCTCAAAAGGTGGGTGGAAGCTCAGCACAATATTTTTAAGTTGTAAGGTGTTTCATGATTGGTCAATAATAAAACTAGGAAATATATTGTATTTATTAGACGGGTATATCTTTGCTGTACTTTTTGAAACAACTTCTCATTGCTTTTGTTGATTAAGTTTACTGGTGTGGCTTAGAAAAAAGGACCTTGCATTTTGGTATTTTTTTCAATGAAAATTTCCTCTCATGTAGGGTGCCCACCTTCAGGGGCCAAAAAGTGGTAAAACATGGTGGTCACCATGGTATCTCATATTTGTTTATTGGTTGAACTAGGTCCAATCTGTAATTCTACGGCAGCCTCATTGTGCTTGAAGAGTTGTGTGGACCACAGCTTACTCAAAAGCTATAATGGAGGTCTATGGAAAAACATTTACAGGTCTGGGCCCTAAAGAAGAACATCAGGCCTGTTTTGTTGGATACCTTGGCTGCTATGCATGTGACCTGTAATATGTTTTTGATGCATTGTTTTGGTTTCAGTGAGTCCTATAATGATTTCAGCTTCAAAAGTCCACCTTTTTAAGACAAAAATCATTAAGACTACAGAATAAGAGCCTTATTAGTTGGTAGGGGTGATGGCTGGCTCAGTTTTGCACTACATATTGGGCTGGGAAGCATGTGAGTTCCACTACTGCACTATGAGGCTATACTGGAGGCATCATTTCATATATCAAAAGCTTACGGGTTCTTATATCACATACATTTGTATTTTTCATTGTTATGCTGAAGCTTTTTTTGAGTATTTCTTCTTGTAATTGACAAAATATGGTAAAAATGGCCCTTTCGCAAGTTTCCGTAGACGGCAGTAGTGGTCACTTGATTGAGTTAAATGCAGCAACTTTGTTGAAAAGTATTACATGTGGTAAACCCACATTTGCATGATCATTTATTGTCATTTGCCTTAGTTGAACTTGGAGATAGCACAGGAGACTGTCACATGACCCAATATGAC
>CAXHUL010000673.1:370-60916 GCA_964019695.1 Loripinus fragilis
ACGTTGTTTCCAATAAACAATATTACCAGGCTACATATGGTAAAGGCTAAGTACCAACAACATATATTATGATAGGAAATAGTAAAAGCTATAATTTCAGTAATAAGTTCTATAATCTGAAAGCGTATATATCTATTACCTAATTTGACTTTATGCATTTAAACATACAAGGGTTTACTGTACAAGGCCATGCCCGAAAGTGTTGAACTGAGACATTTGCCTCTTGGTGTTACATGTGTAATACAGAGCCAAACACTTGAATATTATTCATGCCATCGATATGATTATTATTATTTTGTTCATTTCTCAATCAAAACATATGTTGTGATTACTCAAAAGAACCGTTTCAATGCGACGTTTTTCTTAGCACAAAAACATATGCTAAAATTGACATTTTTTTGTTTGTTTTTTTCCTATTGTAATTTTTTGACAATATAATATCCATTGTACAATAAACATACCATATCTACAATTTGTGATATCTTAAATATGCATACCAACATTAAAACAAACAAGTATTTGTCTGTGTGTGTGTGTGTGTGTGTGTGTGTGTGTGTGTGTGTGTGTGTGTATACCTGCCAGCTTTAAATGGGGACTGGTAGGGTGGGAAGCGGAGTCTGCCCTATATTGTTTTTTCATATGTTTCATGTATGAAGATAGTTTAGATTAACGTTAACTGTATATGGATTGGCTCTGGTTTAGTAATTTAATTAAAGGATCATTGACGGTTTGGGCCTCATACGCCTATTTTTCTGATTCCCAGAACGCCGCTTTTGAGCTTCTGGTGTGATGCATTGTAGTATCAGTGCAATAGGTGCATCTAATGGCAAGTGCCAGCTAGCAAGATATTTTCAAAATTTCTACGCATTCGATAGTTATGGTGGGTAGAAAGGGGAGGGGGTCTGAAATTTCATGAAAATAAAAAGTGCTTTAAAAAGTGATTTCCGCACATTTTCTTGATTTATTTGGTAGGCATGGTGATATCTACTAAACATACCATATGCAGAGTATTAACGAATCACGATAATTGATGAAATTGTTTTAAAAACAAAATATGTTTTGTAATAAAATGTTTTTGGGGATATAATTTAGAACTTACCTGTATATTTTTGATTGCATGTACCGTAAATAATGCAAAACTGAAAGCTCAACAATAGAAATAAATATTTTTGAGGGAATGAAAGTGTCCCATTTAGCATTGGAAAGTAAAACTGATTCTAACTAGATCCTTTGAATATTACGTTTGCTTTGTTTAAAGGGCATAGCGTGTTGAATGTATTTAAAGTGTCTGAATATTTATGGTATACATATGCATGTATATCCCTATATCAGACAATATATTAAATACTAAAGTATTTACCTCTTATAACTCTTTACATGCCAGTGGATAATTTTGTCGTCTGCCAATAGCCTTTTGCAAACCGTTTGAACCCAGATGAAGACCAACAGAATGTCGGTCTTGATCTGGATACAAACTGTTTGACACTCTGATGTCGGTCCTTGGTGGTTTATTTTTAAAAACTTAATTTTGAAGAAAGTCGGCGGACGAAAATAAAAACATGAACAATTCCCTAGCATGCAAATAGATAAGTACAGGACGTTTGCAAAATAATATGTCATTTAATAACAGTGAGATTTTTTCTTATGACAAAATGCATAAAACCTTGCTAATTCTACTTTTAATCTTTAAGTACTTTATATTAAACTAGCACAGAATTCAAAGCAATTTAGGAGGTTGGTTCTAGAGGACTTCATTACTGTCATTAATTTCTTACTTGGTAGAAAAGACATTTTATGGGCTTAGGCCCTGAGTTTTTGGGCTGCTGAACATCTTCCCCCCCCCCCCCTTGTGCCAGCAAGCTACTTCCATACAATGTGTAAAATATGGTAACACATATACATGCAAAAGCTTTTGCTGGCACACGGGGGGGAATGATATTTTAAAAAATGTTTTCGGATCTCTATATATCTTAATGTAAAACTGATTGTTCTACCCCAAATTTTACATCTTTGAAGCATTTAATATCGAAAACGGATTTCACAGCCATAAAGTACTCAGGTCAGGATAGCTTCACCGTGAATAAAGGGACGATTGACAAACTTTTATTTTTACTGAAAATCGTAGGCATTTACCCATAGCAAGTGTCAATGATCCTTTGCTCATTTAGCTAGTAAGAAATTTTAAAATATGTATTTATATCATTAAGTAAATCCTCATAAGGTCTCAGTTCATTTTGAAAGTTATCCAAATTGTTATTGGCATATGCTAGTTCCATGTGCATTTGATACATGAAATATATATTTTTTTCCTTAAAAATGGCAAGCATAAATGAACGAGTGTTGCAGCGAAAACAGTATATGTATTTTTTGGCATACAGTAATATGAATTTATTGACATTTGATATTTTTTCTCTGTTTCTAGTCAAAATAAGAATAGTTTTGCAGACAGTTCTATGAATATAGAAACTTGGCGCCATGATAAAAATAATTTTAAAAAAAATATTTTGTTATGCTGCAATCCCGCAATAAATGGACAGTTGTTTCTACTTCAGTTTTACAGAATGTGCATAGTCGATCGTCCGTTACACCCACATATTGTAGACGTTTGTTTGTAATTGATATGTTATGGTTTATGCAAATTTGAAACCACTGTAGAGTGCAGTAATTTGTTATTTTTATTGGGTACATATATATCTTTTTCCAGTCGTTTTTCTTGAATATTATAAAGGTTGATCCAAGTTTGTTGTGCCGTTGGTTTATTCTCATTCATATCTAATATATCATAAATTATCTTGGTCTCTTGTCAGTTTTCAATTATATTGGAAAGGTGAACAGACTTTGATATTTGTTGATGATATCTTTTTTTTCGTTTTAATGTATGTCTTAATGGCCTGTATTGTCCGCACGTATTGTAGAAAAGTTGTTTGTACTCTTGCTCTTTCCAAAAACTCTTGATAACTGAAAAACTCCCCATTGTTTTTAACTAGAGCATTGATTAATCTTACACCGTTTTTTAACCATTTGTCATAGTATATAGTCTGTCCCCAATTAAGTATGTTTTTGTTATAAAATATTGGACTTATTCAATCACGAATTCATCATCAACAACAAGTTTTTCATTATATTGTATCAAGCTTTGGAAAACATCTATCAAAAAGGATTTTTTATACGGAAGGACTTTAAAAACGCACTACCTGCTTAAATGCTGATTTATGTCGAAAATTGGATATTTTCAATATGTGAAAAATAAAATTGACAAGTTCCGTCATTTAGCTTGCATTCAATAAGACAATCGAAACGCTGTGGCTTATGATTGACGTGACGTTGCGATAATTCTGAGACAACTCAAATTCAAAAAGTCACAGAGTACCCATACCTTCCATAATGAACAGAAAATTTTTTTTCGAACCGAAGTTTGTTCTTGAAAGCAAAAGGAAAGACTAAATCAAATCATGAAGTTTTAGGCCTCTGGCAACGTTCATTACGTCTACATGACGTCATTAATTTTTGACGTAATTGGCCGTTTATATCCTGAGGATCAGGATTAATCAAAATCTTTTTGTCGCACACAGATACTCCTCAATCAGTTGCATAAAATACAAAAGTATCGCGATATGCGAGGACGTCACCCGTCTGTAATTGATGTTTGGAAATTTAAGACTGACGTTAGCAAAGAAACACTGCGAGTGGGATTGTAATAAAACGATTATTTTTGAAAACTTTTGTGTTTTTCTATTTGATAAGACGTCTGGCTACCACCTAAAAGTGTTTGTTTTCAACTTGAATCAAATACACATTTGTCAGACGACAATTGTGGAAAAACACTTACATTGATATTAAGTCAGAATGAACAGCATGAGCAATTCAAAATCATGGCAAATCATGGTCCATTTTGCAACAGGATCAAAAATAATAAAGAAAACATCCTCAAATCAATCATGTGGAAGAGACAGAGAATGTAAAATCGTGTGTTTTTAATGTCCCTCAGAATATATTTATCAATTCCTTCTTGATATATTCTGTACTGCACCCTACTTAAATCTGTCAGGTTTGATAGGTTTTTTATGAAGTCTTGCCATTTACTATCAGATTGAAGAAGCCTTTTAATCCATGTTAATTTTAATGCCTCAATAAGTGTTGCAAGGTTCACCATTTAAAGCCTTCCTCCCAATACTGCTTAATAACCACATTTTTTATTTGTACATTATTACTCCATAAAAAGTTAAAGAGTACATGTATGTTACTAATGTGATTGACTATTTCTTGCTCTGAACTGGGTAAAGTGATAAAGAACTGATTGAAAGCAGGTATGAATAGTACCTTCATTGCTCTTATTTTTCCCAATGGTGCCAGGTTTCTTTGTCCCACTTTTTTCGCATATTTTCAAGTGTTCTTATTTTGGGTGTATAGTTCTGTTCCATCATTTTTTAAAGTCCGTATTGAAATTAATGCTTAAAAGTTTAAATGTTTGCTTGCCCCATAGAAGTTTCCATTTAAGTTTTATAGAAGAAGTATCAAATTTCTTTGAGTCAATCCATACAAGTTGTGTCTTCTCAAAGTTATTTTTTAGGCCTGATATATATGCAAAATCTTCCAGTTCATTCAATGATTTTTCTGAGCCGTCAAGAAACACTGACGTATCATCCGCATATTGTGATATAGTGTGCTCTGATTGGTTTATATGCATTCCTTTTATTGATTTGTTATTTCTTATTTTATTTGATAATATGAATATATATGGCGACAGAGGATCACCTTGCCGACAGCCACGACTAATTGAGAAAAAGAAGATAGATTGCCATTGTTGTTGTTGTTGTTTCGTAGAGCTCTGCCGCTGACTTATCGGCACACCCGGATAAACCGGTAAAAGGGGGATAATGGATAAAAATGTTCTAAACACTAAATGTCACCAACATCAATGTACAATATAACACAGTGAGTAATCAATTGAATGAGTCTTCCAACACCACAAGAAGTTCTATGTACAAGAATGAGCTTTTTCAGTTTTAAAAGTCTCAAACACCTTCACCTGAAGTTCTATGTACAAAGTGAGCTATTAAAGTTAATTTTGTGGGTTTTGAGATTGGATTGATTTGCACAGCTGCTTATGCGAGGGTCAATCTGATCTCTGGCAGTCTTTGCTACAGTAGCTGGAGCTTTTACAGCCTGTACAGTGACGTAAAGCTGTAAAACTTGCTTTTTTCAAACAACGTGTACACACAATTTCCGAATCATAACATTTATCCACTGAAATACTAGAATGCTTAACTGCAGCCTCTGCAGACAGTTTATTTAAATCCGATTGAACTTGGGCTGTGAAAAGTGTGTGTTGACAACGTCCCCTTCAATGGTTAAATATCTGGAAGACTGAGAAACATCAGATGTACGATCCAAGCAGGCGAAGTTCTCTGACTCTGACTGGCTGACCACAGAAAATTGTGGACTGGCTACCGTCTCTGTTTCTTGCAGCTGGTATGACTTAGAATCATCAGATGTACGATCCATGCAGCTGACTGGCTGACCACGGAAGACTGTGGACTGGCTTCCCTCTGTGCTTCTAGGAGTCGGTAGTGCAAAGCGAGGTTCTCAGCTCTTAGCTGTTTGGGTATTCGCATCCCGAAATCTCTTCGCCTGGCACGATCTCTTGCCACTTGAGCTTTGACTTGGTTGTGCTAGTTGGACATCGGAAGAATCTTCACGTTTCTTATCCGTATGTTGACGAAGATTTCTTCTTTGGCTTCTGTGTGCTAACCGAACATTGGAAGAATCTTTAGGTTTCTTATCCGTATGATGACTTGCAGATCTAGAAGCATGTGAAGATTTGTTCCTTCTACGCTTTCACCTTTTATTTGGTAGCTTGTCTTTTTTCTCTGATCCTGATGAGTTGCTGTTCCTCGAGCAGAAGCGCAGTTCTTCAATGGCGTCGATTCTCCATTCTTGGCGGGAAATTGGGTGATGAGAGAAAAATAATTCCTCTTACGTATAATTTTATACGAATTGTGCTTTTCCCTTCTCTCAAGAATGCAGATGACTTCTAAAAGGTCATCTGGCATAAAATTGGTAGAAGAACCCTCCTTTCTATCTATATTTTAAAGTTCTAAATTCCCCCTTTGAAATTCGCGTGCGACATCTTCGAGCGCCATCTACATTTTGTATAACTGCTGATGATATTCTATTATAGAATACTTTTATCTGTCTGCGAATTGAATTTCCAAAGTTAAGAAATTTAATATATAAGTGCTTTTTGAATATAGTTGGCAATCCGAATCGAAAAAAGATGCATGTTTTTGGTTTTGTTGGCATTTTTGAATACATTTGTTAGACCACTTTTAACATAATATTTAGCATGTATACAAAGCCCTAGGGGTAGATGCCAAGTCTGAATTTGCATATGAAGGCCAGAAATAAGGTCAAAGGTCATTTGGTGCAAAAATGAGAATATGTACTACTGTTAAACAACTTCATTTTCTTATATGTTAACATATTTCATTTCAAGCCAAATTTTGTATGTTTATAGTTATAAGTCTGTAAAACATTGAGAAAATGTTTTTATGTATAATGTTCATATGTCTGCTTTAAAATGGAGTCAACGGTCATCACATGCAATTATCAGAGCATTTTTACAAACTGTGTTTCTTTTTTTCTCTGGTCCAACAAAAAGATATTTTTAAACTCTAAAAAGGGTAGAAGTCTTTCAGAAGGCTTAAATAAACATGTTTATTATTAAAGAAACCTCTTTGGAAGCATCCTTTTATGGATTTTACAAAGACAAACATTGTAAGTTTCGTGCAATTATGACGGAAATTCTCCCTCATTTGGGCTAAACTGAGATATATGAGCTACTTTCAGAGTTTGCGGCACCTCTCAGAAAGTAAAACTATTTTCAGCTTGGAACATGTCTTGGGGCCTTAAAAATCTATAATTTAATAACTTTTCTGTGGTCATTTGTCTATAAATCACCTGTAATCAACGTTACCCTACTGACATTGAAAATAACAGTTCACACAATACAAGGCTAGTGTTGATTTATTTGAATAGTATTAGTGAAACAGTTTAAGCATTAAATGTTTTTCTAGACATAAAAATCAATTGCATACATCTGTGATATGTAACGTACGCGGCCCTAAAGTCGTCACTTTGACGCATTTAAGCGATTGCCCCGGATAAGAGACACTCACTGGCTAAGAATAGACTTTAGAAGATGGTAGTTTAATCATCCAGCTAGTCGATAAACTAAAGAAAATTGTTTGAAACCACCCGAAAATATCTTTAAAAGACCGATTTTGTCAAGAGGGGTCTGTCTGACGACTTTAGGACCACCAAGACCTAAAGTCGTCAGTGACTAGGCCCTAAGGTCGTCGACGATGTGTGGAGTTTTTGTGGTCCTATAAGCGCAGTATATGTCTGAGTGGTGGCGCTTATTTATCGAACTGGGTGTGTGTTTGGTCCCAGAGACGTCCTGGTGGTCTGAGCGCTGGTGCTATGGTGAATGGGCGTTCTAGGCATGAGTGATAGCGTTTGTAGTCGTAGGCGTGTACTATATGTTTAAGTGGTGGTGGAGGTCGTCTTAGGGATACACTGGTGGTCTAATGGTCCCAGGAACGTACTGAAGGTCTCAGTGGTGGTGTTGGTGGTCCTATGGACAAAATGAAGGTATGAGTGGCAAACCTCGCGGTCGCAGGCGTGTTGTTTAATTGAGTGACGGTGTATGTGGTCGAAGGGACGTATTGAAGCGCTTAATGCCTTATTGGTGGTCCAAGGAACGTATTGAAGGTACGAGTGGCGGTATTGGTGGGCTTACAAGACATATTAAAGGTCTTAGTGGGTATGCTGCTGGTCATTAGAGTATTTAGTTGCCCTCAGTATCGAAATTGGCAGTCCTTGATGTGTAATGAAGCTCTAGATGGTGGTGGTGGTTTGGATGTATACTTGGGGCGATGATCCTATAAACATACATGAGCGTACATATATATATATAGTTCGGCGTATGCTTAAACTGAATATCTGAGAGACAGTGTTGGTCGGGTAAATGTAGAAAATTGAATGTCTTAATTCAGGTGTTAATAGTCCCGTACGCGTACTGAATGTGGTTGCTCTACATGGGCCACTTTATAAGTAACAATGTCTTTGGGGTTTGCAACCTATACTGATTCAAACTGGCCTACTCAGCTACAGAGACTTGAAATTTAGGAATGGACAATTATGTGCATTTAATATACTATTTAGACAACGAAAGCAAGAGCTGACCAGACCGTACAGGCTATTATAGCGGAAAATGAAAACCCTGGCACATCTAGGGCACTGCCCTGGTGCATCAGAGGTTAAGCCCCGGCACTTAAGGCCCCACTATGTCCCCGGTACCATGGCCCCTAAGGGGTCGGAGATACAAATGACTGTTGCATAAAACGAGCTAAAATCATTGTTTTAGAAGAGACGAAGTGAGTAAACAGGCAGAAAAATCACTCATTTTCTTGAAGCCCAAAAGTCGGCAGGCCGGACCTTAAGTCGTCATCTCACTTTTCAACCTATTATTTCTGTTAGAGGTTGTCACATCGGCCAAAAGGACGTAATTATTGCTAATTCGATATCTTCTGTACATGTAAAAAACGCATGTGTTTATGTAGGACAGATGTACAGTATGGTTATTTTGTTTCGCCGGATCGATATCAATATCGCCTTCAACTCTCGACATACTCCAAATTTTGCATGCAATTGGGTACCCCCATTTCAATGCCTACCACTCGGACACCTTTTATAGGGCGGCTGTACTTTATATATCAATCCATAAGGCAGATAATTTCCTTTCAAATGATGCCCCCTCTAAGAAGTTTCGATGATTTGGACGGAAAAGAGCGAGGCCAAAAGAAAACTGACGACCTTGGGGCTATGACGACTTTAGGGCCGCGTACGTTATTTCTGCTCGTCAGCGATACTTATGTTACATTTTATACTAATTGCAGATAATGACTTTACAAATTACATGTATTAGAATAAACCGTGATACCTGACCTGAAATATACGTGATGTTGATCTATATTCTAATAGAATGTTCATTTTCATATGAGCGCCGATCTGAGAAAAGGGTCCTTAAGGCATTCGATGATGACGTCGAGTAATCGCAGCCTAAAGTTACGTCATCGATTTCTGTGTCCTTCACATGTAAACAAAGACAGAAAGTAAACACAATCGGTTTAAAGAAACTTTTTTGGTGACAGAAATGACGGAAGACAGTGAGGTAAGTTAAAAAGACATATTATTAGTTGATTTTTCGCACTGAAACGGGTTTTATTGGGATTTTACTTAATTCTGATGCCAAAAGTTGGACAGCGCTTTAGCGGCTGAGCAAGGTTCCCGGAAAATCTGAAAACAATGTTTGCAGATTCTGTTTTGTTTTATAAATGCTAAAGATACCATAATGATAAAGTATGTTTGTTATTAAGATCCTCTTAGATATATATATTTTTATTTTCTTTTTGACTTGGTAGCCTAAAAACCAAACAGCTTTCTGATCACGCATAAAGCGAATGACACAGGTCATATTTCTGTAGCTTCTGTTGTTGCATAAAAAGCGCTATAGTAACTTACAAAGATGCATAGTATCTTAATCGCATTTATAAATTAAAGAATTTGCTAAAAAAAAAATCTGGGAAATTTAAAAACGCAATAAAACTACCGACTGGCAACTTAAATATGTTTAAGTAGGTAATTAACTTTGAATTGATTTTCAGTAGTCCGCTGTGGCGCAGTTGGGTAGCGCGCTTCTTTACAGATATTTTTTTTGCCAGGGAGAGGGTTCGAGTTACCTAAACGACTATATTTTTTTTTACTATACCAACTCTTAGATTTCAGGTGGTGCTTTCTACATTTCTAAAGAAGTATTAGCGAAATACATGTGACCCCAACCGTTTTTATATAAGGAACTGGCCATGAGTATTTGGTAATTATCGCATTTGCAAAAAAAATCCGTTTAAACATGAGTGTGCCGCTAGGGCCTAAATAATGTCAAAGACTTCAACTACATCATTACTTTGTGAGTGCGAGCAGTATCTATACCGGGTTATACGGCCCTTTGTGCGCCCGTGTTATCAGGACGTCACTTGCCCAGTCCCACATAATCTATAAACCAAAGCGTTTTTGTTTTGTTTGTTTGGTTTGATTCTACCACTGAGCCACAATGATCCCTATAGCATATTTGTGGACTATATCTAAATTAAAGACCGGATAAGACGAAATGTGTTTATTTTGTGCAAATTTAGATATAAATTATTTAAAAGAAATATTTGAAATCCATTAGAACAGTCTCGATGAAGCACTTTCTAATAAATACACTCAATACAGGATTCACGGAGAACTAAATAAACGTGATCTTTGATGGAAGTTATCTTAATCATCATCAAAAATCCGCCTATCTGTTTCTTTGTTGATGTTTTAAAACCATTAGATTTTGCAGGCAGTGTAAATAAGTGGCTATTATCTTGGTTGCCATGCGACTTAACCGTTGCTATGCAGCAATAGTCAAACATTTTGAAATAGGGTGAATGTTATACACATACATACTGTTGTATAGAAATTCAAGCAATGCATGTGTTATCGTAGTTTAACAAACGCCAGGAACTATAGCACTTCTTTGTCATATATGTGGTATACAATGAATATCTGTCATTTTATGGACACATGCATGCACGTGCTAGCAAAAGCTACAATACAACTTTTACTTGTAAGTGTATAAACTTAATTAGTTAACATAAAGATATAACTAGTTGTTACGTTCTTTACTAAAATAGTTTTATATTTTGTAAAAACAAAAAAAAAAAAACGGACAGAAAGACAATACACATGGTGATTGCATTACATAAATATGGTTGCTTGGCAACGCTTCCACCACAGATTAACAACATGTTCTTTTACATTTCATTCTAATTAATACTTTGGGATTTACTCTAGGTCTTAAACCAGTTTTAGTGTCATTAGGTAGACTGAAACACTTTGAACCAGTCTGTCAAACGATAAGGTTCAATAGATCTGTTTGTATTTAGCACAAATGAGATTCTAGTTAAATGTTTCAAATTCCGCCAAAATAGGGCCTTCATATAAATAGCCATATCTCGGAAACCAATCAACATATCAATGAAATTTTTTCACTATAAAACACAGAAATAACAATTCTTTGCAGAAACACTAAAAACCTAAAATCGAAATTTTGTGCCTGAAGGACCCTTTTCTCAGATCGGCGCTCATATATTTGAAGTTGTTTATAACTTTTAACTTGCAATGAAGTGAAATCAAGTAAATATTTAAATATGCTAGTTAGTATGTAATTTGAACCGGCTCCAGCATGTTATGCATAGCTGCTTACAGATTCATTATTCTATTTACATTGCATTGAAATTGGCAAAATATCTTTCATAATGAAATCAAAATATAACTATATTAACAATAACGGATCTAAAATTGCTACACATATATTAATGAGGTAATTTAGGTAACAAAAGGTGCCTTACATAAATGGATAAGGTTTTGTTTGTTTGTTTTGTTTGTTTTGTTGCTTTACGTCCCAAGTCAACAGCTATGGTCATTGCGGGACGGTCAGTTCTCCTAACCACATTTTTTCCTGGGCAGGCGTGAACAAGCGGTTAACCAGTAATTCGTGCACATACTTTCGCTTGTAACTGACAACAACCCTTCTTGAATAAATCAGCGGAAGGGAGGAGAATGACCGTAGAAATTATTTCATGATCAATCTCCACGAAAGTATGGAACCAGACCGGGATCGAACTCACGACCCCTGGATCTGCAGTCAGACACGCATCTGTAGCCAGACACGTTACCGACTGCGCTAAGGTAGTAAATTGTTTTAGGATTATATAAAATTTGGGTATGCTCTCCCCAATTCGCTTACATATACTACATACATTTTATTCTATATAAGACTTAATTTTAAAGAGTGTCATGGGTTGGTCTGCAATATGTGAATGTGGCTTTTCCTGGTCTTACTCAATTACTTTTTCAATTTGCTTGACTCTTTTACATTCATATTGCAGTTTTCAGATTTCTACCAATGGTACATAACGATAAACATGCAATCTACATCATGATTTAAATATTGACTTAATATCAACACTTTACTTAAAATAGCAGAGCAATATTTCATACATCTAGTGGTAAGGCAGGAATTAAGGCAGGGGTAGTGCTGAGCGTCTTCTAGATCAGGTATAGGTTTTTGAAGATTGCAAGTATAACATCACCTAAAGCTTTCGTAGTACAAAACCAGCATGGTTTATGTCCAAATATAAGGTGTTACATAGATCTAGTATTAAAGATTTTCCTTGTATGCTGAATTCTTTTAATTTTCACTTTTCACTGTAGACAATTACATTATAATAGTAATTTATCATCTGTCCCCATTAAAATCTTCTATGTTTTGTTGAACTAGATTTCATATCATATTGTAATGATGATTATCTTATTATATTCTGCAGCAATTCTAATAGAAACTATTCTGCTTGTTAATTATCTTAGACTAAGGTTGGTTGAGGTAAGTTTAACTAAGCCATGTAGCTGTCTTGTATAACAACTGAACATATTTCATGGTAACATAAACAACAAATCATTTAAACGTTAGTGATTCTTTATTTTAACGATCAGTTGACTGATTTTTCTGAAGCATAAAACAAAAACATGACTCCCAAAATTCACTAGTATGGTGTGCATCTCTGAAACTCACAGATGAAACTAATTTTGAAAAAATAATGTAACGCAGCTGATTTCTTTGCTTTTTTTCTTCACAAGGCAGTTTGTTTTTAGCTTTGTTTATGCACTATTTGATTTTGCTGAGTTATTTGTTACCCTAGTATATGCTTTATATATGTCCTATGAAAAGTGAGTTATGGTCTGTTTGTTGGTTTTTAAAGGTTTACTAAATTAGGCTTATTGTAATAGTCTTAAATATATGCAAAAACCATCGAAAATATGAACAACATTTCAGACAACAGCTTGCAGAAAGCATTTTAAGCATGAACTTGATCACTCTTTTACCTATATCCTTGTAGATATTTGTGAAGCCTAACACTGTTTAAGGACTGTCTTGTATATAGAGAAAGGAAAGTAGTTCAGTTTTATTTCAAGAGTAATGCAATATTAAAACTACATATTTCGAGCATGTTACCAGTTACAAGTGTTATCCAATCTGATATATTGCACTTGTATCTACGAGCAGTAGATGTATACATTAAAGTAAGTCAGCTACCATATATGCAATCAATCCCTGTCTTAGCAAATTGTCATGGTTTGTCATTGTCATTTTATGGTATCTTAAAATTAGAGGTAACATATAATATCATATCTATACTGCTGCTATATATGGATGAAATCGTTTACACAAGCAGCCTGATTTCAAAGAAATGCTGCTTTTGAATCAGCACCATTCCATTAATATGTGCAAATGAAAGGACACCCATACAATTCAATGTTAAAAGTTATATGGAGGATTACCCTTAATGTCAGGGCTATTTCCATGATATACCCCACAAAACGTTAGCAATGTTTTCACTGGATCGTCATTATTAGAAATGTACCGGTATATTAGCTTATGTTATGTATGTTACCATCTGCTAATAGGCCGATGTGAAGACCAATGTGAGGATATATTCCTTCCAGTATAGGGCCTATGGTATTTACCATATTCTATCATAGTTTCAACACGCCTGATGTTTTATCAAAGGAGGCTTGGTCTTTGTGTTTTCATGAAGCTATGCTTAGTATATGCAATTAGCAGGTAGTGGCCATGTAAAAAGTGTTTTACAATTACTCATAGATGGGAACAAACACAACAAATGTGTGAAATGAGAAAAGAAATATGTTTTAGTCCTATAAGCATGAGATCATGGCCAAGTCCTTCATGAAAGTTGTAGCTAGGAACATATACCTTTGAGAAATGACTCAATTTTAGATGGTAAAATGTAACGTAAGTAACAATTTAAACACATCTTATGTTTGAAAGGATAGATAATTGCATAAAATGATGTATTCATACAAAGCATTAAGCAAAAGAAATTATTTCTTTAAAATGAAATGGTTATTCTTAGTTGTATTACATTTTAATTGATTTTATACAGTAACGTACTTTACATACCTATAATGAATTTTGACCGCGGGAAACTTATCAAATCATTGCTTTCCAAACATGATAGACACATTCCTAGCAGGATAGCAATATTAAAATGTCTTCCATTAGGGTAGAAGGGAACTTAAAATTTGAATTTTGCCCCTATATACATAAAATATTGCTACAATTTTCACCGATTTTGCACTTTAATGACCTTTGATCCAAACAAACATTATACCTTGATGATGCTGTTTGTTTATATAGCATAGCTGTATTATCCAAAAGAGATTTTGCATTACTTTTAATCATAATTTTGGATAGCTAATTGATAAAAAAAACGCTAATATCTGGCGTATATAGAAGAATTTGCACTCAGTTGACCTTCGACCTAATTCTGGGACTTTGGGGCATTTCCAGACTTGGCATCCACCCCTATCCTTCTTAAAACACATCACGATACACTTTCAGCATGGATGCCAAAATGTACTCAAAAATGCCAAGATAATTTGTTTTTCAGGCTCTGGATGGCCAACTAATAAAGAACCAGGATAATGAATCAAAAGCTTTTTCAAAATCTATTAGTAAAAGTAAACCTGGGGTGTCATTCTGTTCAGTATAGCGTAACCTGTCATTTACTAAGCGTGTGTTTTCTCCTATATACTTTCCTTTTATAAAGCCTGTTTTGTAATTTTGTCAAGCACTAATTTTATCCTGTTTGCAATTGTTCCAGAAGCTACTTTATATACAGTATCCAAAAGAGTAAAAGGTCTCCAATTTATTAAGTTTTTTTTGGTTTATTTTCTTTCGGAAATAATAAGTGAGTATGATCAGGAAAACCCACACTCACAAACTGCAGACAAACCCATGGCACCACAACTGATAGATTAGAAAATATTAACACTTTTCGCATTAACAGTTTGCTTGTCTGGACCTATGATATTTACCTGATAATCTGAACAAATATTAGCTGGAGTTGACGACTGGGTTAAATCACAGTCATAAGTAGTATCTTCACAGATAGTGGGAACATCACAGACTCTGCATGACCAGCGGCAAAATTGTCTGGCTACAGCTGGGTACTTACATACGTCATAGTGCCGCATCAGAAGCTGGCATGAACCATTATCTACGCAGTTGTCTGCAAATGCAATGATATCATATAATAACTTGAAGACGTACAACTGCTTGAGATAAATAAGATATGAATTGTCTTCTTCGTGTTTTGTGATTCTTAGTGTTATGTGGCTCTTCCTTACGGTGCCGTGGGTTCTTCGGCAGTGTTTTATTGTGGTATTTCCTGATCATGCTCACTTACTGCATGAAATCTCTGCGATTTTGCCCAGGTTTTATATATATGTGACCCCTTACACGCGACTGCAAAAAGAAACTAGATTTATCATATTCATGTTTTTAAATAATATGTTTCAAACATGTTGTCAGCTCATTTTTTAATATATTGATGTATATCACGTAAATTCCACTTCACAGTTGTATAGAAAATAGGATACATATGCACCAATTAACTTGAATGCTTTTGTTGTAGAATTTGTAGGATATCCCAGTCCACGTCTGAAACACTAAACAATAGATCAACAACAACTAAACCACCGCCTTAGAACGGACAGTGCTCAGCCTAAGCCACCGTGGAAGGCTTAAATGCATTTTACTAGCGCTAAATCTTCGCCCTAGATTCTGTTGTTGTTAAAACACAAAATTGTTAAGCTCGCATGGAGGCTTCCTATCTAATGCAATGTATCATCACAGAGAAACAATCAAAGTAAGAAAGGGTGCAAATCAAATTAACACATTATGATGGTGCAAAGAAAAGGGTTCATGACTCAAGCCTGTTTGCTATAAGTAATTTGTTTTAAGCTATTCCACCTTCCACCCCAAATTTCTGTGTCAACATTTTGCAGGTTACTCTCTCAATCACCTTCCCTGTAAAACTCTCAATATCAATTGGTCAGTAACTCTTACAGTAGTATTGTAAGATTTTCCAGTCTTAGAATCATGACTTTTGGATCAATTTAGCATGTATCTGGTAGCGTTTCTGAAGACTAACTTTTTCTTAAAGATGTAATGGAAAGTTTTTGCCATGGCTTTGCCTCCCATTTTTTAACGAAATTGAAATACAAGTGCTCTTCCTGACTTGGTACACTATTTCTATTCAGGACTGATATAGCTTATAAACATCAATACATTAAATTCAAACAGCCAGCCAACCTCTTACAAAAAACAATTTATAGAAATTGCTGATATCAGTTTACCCCTTAAAGCGTCAATCACGACTGCAGCAGACGGCAAAATTTGAGACATCTTTCCCAATATTCGACAAAAATAAGGTATGATGTTACATGAGAATCGTCTGCCAGCAGACGATTCTCATGAAATATCATGCCTTATTTGTTATTGTTGAAAAAGCGGCAAGATTTTTAATTGTCCTCCGCTGAAAATTATAGGTTGCCTTTAAGGGTTAAACAGTAATTTTGTCCCTCCATACAATTGTGCTGTGGAAATCTAAGTACACTTTACCAAAACGTTCAAAATAAAACTGAAAATTATTTTTGCTGTACTGTGTTGTTACACTCATGTGAAAGTTCCAAAATATAAAACCTGTGCAGTTACATTCCGTGCGGTTGTTGGCCTTTAATTGCAACTACTGTATTGGTGATATTTCACATTAATGAGCCAGTGCATGAGATTTCCAACAATGTGGCATTTTGACATGTGTAGACTCAGATGAGCCTCTGCAGCTTCCTCTTAAGCTTAGACACTCCGAATGGTGTTCAGTCAGTAGCTTAACAATCATACAATACTCAAGCGACTAGCATAGGCTCTAATCAGACTGCGCGTATGCGCAGGCTGATCTGAGGCTTTGCTGGTCGCACATATCACATTGTTGAAAATCTCATGCACTGGCTCGTTTATTACAATGTATTGTTTTCGTGTGCTTAAAAAAGAGAATCTTGCATTTGTAATATAAGATAGCCACACATTATATAGAGAATACATTGAATTTGATTGTGTTGGCATTTAACATTTATAAGCAAGATCATTCCATGCTCATTTGAGTTGAGCATAAAAACAACTTTATAATGTACTGGCCAGAGCTTTTACCAAGTTATTCCATATAAAGGGTTAAATCCTACGCAAATTTTAGATGCGAGTTAATATTTAACACGTATTCAATATGAGTGTAATTATTTACTTGTAGTATTTATCTGTGTTTGGGGTGGTGTAGCTGTAGGACAATATCCACAATATCTCAAACATCCATGGCGGGATGCATTCTGAAAGCAAATGTCAAGAGATTACACAAATGTAGCTTAGCTGCAAATAAAACGAGTGCTTATGATCAAGAAATGCCACATATATTACAAGCCAATCCATTTACTATCCTGCCAGCCAACAGTGACAGTGACGTCGTGTTTTTTTATCATTTGTTAAGTAAAACATTAACTTGTGCACTCCACTTGAGCTAACGCGAATCGATAGATCACTTGTGTATTAATCCTATCCACAGGATATGATTGATCCACAAGTGATCTATCGATTCTAAGTCCTGATAAATTTGTAAACAAAACATGACGCCACTGTCACTCTGGGTTGGCACGACAGTGCAACGAGTAAGTGACAGCAAAACACCAAAGAAACACAAATAAAGGCAATCAGGCCTCGAGGTTATAAAACTTTTATCATGCTCAACCCAACTGAACACGAAATTCAAACTGCTCATAAAACTAGAATAACGACAAAATAGAAGTATCTTGCTTGAGTCTCGTGGGTGTTGTTTTGTCTTGCTAATAATTATTAAAATTTCAAGCTCAGCTGAGTTGAGAATTAAAAAAAGATTTATTACCTCGGGACCAGCTCTTTCTTCATTAGCAAGATGATTGGAACACTAGAACGGAGACCAAATTTACAAAACAATTAACACACATAAAAGCCCACACATAATGGGAGCTACATGTACGACATAGAACTAACAGCAACAGCATAATCATGCGCGCATCAAGAGCGAGGGGACAGGGGGTCCGGACCCCCTGAAAAACCACAAAAATTTAGGGTTTTTTAGCAACACTGATCCGGATCCCCTAAAAATCACAATGCTACCAAACCAGCATTCAATGTTGGGCCATTATCGTCAGCGAAACGGCATTTAAATGGCATTTCTCTGGCGGACCGGTGATAGTCTGTTAATAGTGGTCTTTGGAGCATTTCTCCATCAATATACTAAAAACAATAACGTTATCAAAGTTGGACCCCTTGTGACAATACTTTCTGGATTCGCGCATGATAATCACCGCCTCCCAACGGATAGTAGCCATAGCCATGGGAATTACCAGATTATTCGAATGTGTTTACTGGGCTAATATTCGTCCAAGATTCTACTGCTGTTAAAACATAATAATTAAATTATTATAAAAGGGCAAACAGAATAAGACCACACAATATAAAACAAAACCAAAGCACACAAATACACAAGAGGAACAACAGCAAAGAAATCACAACAAGACATGCCAATTGCCTTTTTAAAAGTACAGCTGCCGCAACCACCGGGGTACTTAAGCTTATATTCTGGCAGAATATTTGCCCAAAGATTCTAAAACACATAAACTGATTGGCTTCAATAGAGGCTTTCTAACATTCAATGTGTCATCACAGCGAAACCATCATATCATAGTTACTTACTGTGAAGAAATAAAGAGACATTCTCATTACTCACAGGCAGATGGAACTAAAGAAGTACATCAGATCAGCAACGGTGGTCCGAACCAACGACTAGCATCAAAGACCAATCTATAGATTTAAGTTTTAAATCAGATTCTTCGCGATCCACCGTTTTGCAATTAGATTGGAACACATAGCTATAAAAGTAAAAGTAAGTAAGGGTGCAAAGATCAGGAATCGATAAAATCAAGTACCACACCTGACCGAGGATATCAATGAGAAAGCGATATACTCACACCACAAACAAGAGCCAATAGGTCAGCGCTTTCACGGCAGGTGATCACAAGGCACAAATAAACAGACGCGCACTAAGGGATTGCAAACACATGGAAGAAAAAACCCATAAAATATCCACAAAAGAAGTACCACCTTGGAACGGTCAGTAAAATATTTTACTGGACGGCTTAAACCGGTTTCACAGCGCCAACCTCACCCTTAACTCAGATGTGAATCAAGACACATAGATATTTGGTTTGCATGAAAGACCCCTAACTTATCAATGCATCATCTCCCAGAACATATAAACCAAGATATAAAAAGTAGATAAAGCAAATATTGAGTTATAGCTCGTAATATACTGATGCATTCATATACAAAGCTCCTTGCAAGCGTAACCTGAGTTTTCGCTACGCTAAAAATAACATACTGCGAGTTGCCCTTATACCTACCTCTCTATCTAAGTATCAAGTTAATAAGTCTATTAACCTAGTTTATATTCTTGTATTCTTCATTAATCGTAGAGTGCAGACATGTGTGGTGGTCATATAAGAGGCAGATCAATGGACGGAGGGTAAAACTTATTGGCTGGACATTATAGGTTCATACACTTTTAAGAGCATGCACGCTTCGGTCGTATACAGTGTTAATAGACTTTTCGCTTACTGTAAAGGCGGCAACTTTAATATTCACATCTGGGCGTGGGTTGATTATTTCATCTGCTAAGGAAGGGAAATCAGGTTCTACTTATAATTTGCGCAAATTTCTAAATTTGGTCCAGTGTATTGGAAGATTGGTTTGTTTTGCCCTTTTGTAAGCTCTTTTGCGCTTTCTAATGTGTCTCTTGATTGAAGTTGTTATCCAGGGCGGATCTGTCGGTCTAATAGTAATGACTTTGTTAGGTATACACATTTCAGTAATAGACTGTAGATGTTCTATTAAATTCTCGCAGTATGTGTTAATATCATTGTTTTGAAAGTCGTTCCAGTAGGTAGCGGATGCTTTTTGTCTTAACATTTCATAATTACCATTATCATATTTTCATATGCGACGTTTAAAAGATAAAACATTTGGGTTTCCAAAAAAACAGGACAATGGTAGCGTATTTCTTGATGCAAGAAAGGGTCACCAACTCCACTAAGTATAAGATGTTCTTTGTTATTAACAAGTAGTAAGTCAATGAGAGAAGATGACGTTTCTGTAAAATGTGTGGGTTCTTCTATAGATTGAACTAGAGAGAGCTGTTCACAAAGAGAAGTAATTTTACGGGCTGATTGGACATTTTGCATATTCAAATTGAAATTACCTGTTATAATAATATCATTAACACCAGAGTCAACTGCCAGGTTGATCGAATCTTCTATTGCAGAAAAAACAACAGCTTCTGAATTAGGCGGTCTGTAAAAGACCCCAAATAGTATGTGCTTATGTTTAAGGGCAAGTTCGATCCAGATACTTTCAACACCTCTCAATTCTAAGTCATGACGTCGTGTATAGTGGATATTATTTTTGACATATAGGATGACACCTCCATGACTATCACTTGGTCGGTCTTTGCGTTTCGGGATTCTATAAGAGTCGATAGTGAGATCATTTGTAGGGACTGAAGGGTTTAACCAAGTTTCAGTAAAATGTCAAATTCATTGAGTTCTGTAGTTAACAAGTCAAGTTTTGGCACCAAACATTATAATCTGAACATTATAATGCACGACAGATAAGTGATTTGAAAGTTTGGAAAAATTAAATGCAGAAGAGACGGAGGCTTAGCTAGGAATGCTACTCGTTGATGCTGTTGCAGGGCCAGGGTTGGGATGTATATCCGCAGCTTGCATCATAATACAAAGTGTCCACATAACTGTTACTAATGTAAATAATAGAGAACATACTACGCTACGCGTGTGAATGCTATGTTTGATTTGAGCCGTTTATCAGGCAATATGTGCTTCAGCGTTTGCCAACACACGATTTCGTCAGCGATACGTGCATTATTACACAGAGACACGCTAATGGAAAAGACAGATTCTGACCTTGGAAGGGTGAAAAGTAATAGAAGAATTTGTAAAGGAAATGATGCTGGATGCGGGTAATATCAAATGCATTGCTGCATAATGGCGATTCTACCCTATCGACGTTGTTTCATGAAATTGTGGTCAGCCAAAGCAAATACAGGATAATCGCCATTATGCAGATGTATTCAATAGTGTTCTGGAAGTAAGAAGGTGCGACACAGTAGTGGTTCATATAGACCATATAACCTACTCCAAGAGCTCCAAAACAGATACATAGACAGAGGAAAGAAGAAAGACACATTACACATACAAACATTTTCAAATAAACAATTCGGAGTTATCTAGGCTTTTTTTTAAAAAAAATGGCAGTTTTCCATGCTTTAAGTTAACCCATCCGTTGATGGGACATCGAGACACAGTGAAGACACCTTTAAGACGCAGGCATCGCTACGTCTCACTAGGAACTACCCTGTGCACATTAGACAAGTTTGAAATACAGCTTATGATAGCAGTAATTTGTGACACACACACACACACACACACACACACACACACACACACACACACACACACACACTAGAAAGGCAGTTACGTTTGACAAGAATGGGTTCAGATAATACTAAATATTACGGTTTGATGTCCCACCCAGGAAGCTTGCAGAACACTCTACAAGGTATAGTCGGGGAACCAAAGTCGTGTATCGTACAAAAACACACATTTTTTGCACCCGAAAGGTATACAACTGGAATTTTGTATACTGATAGTCTAAATAGTGCTTGTTATGAAACCACTGTATAGCAATGCGACCAGAATTGCATTTCGCGGAAAATGCATTTTTGTATGCCACAAAGGTCATGTTAAGCAATCTTTCATAGCATAGAAATTTTGATGTTTCCCTTATCAATAAGTAAAAGAGTGTGATTTTGGTCTTCAAAAGAACCGTCTCATTTAATAGGTCCATTTAAGATCCCACAACACATGTTTGGTTGAGAAATAACAAAACGAATTTTCCATTACGCACTCTTATTATCTGAAGGATGAGTATGAGAAGCCGTTTGACTGTTCGACAATACAATAATGCACAATCAAATGCATTTAAAAGTATGGGCCGTCACTTGTGCACCAAAATAATCTTCTTAGGGGCATTTTTTCTTCAAAAGTACTATGCGGTAAAATTTCTGCATCTCAGACGGGGACAGACAGGGTTTTCATGGAGATATGATAATAGTTATACGAGTTTTCCTTATTTATTTTACCACTGTTAAATGAAATTATTGTTAACAGTAGATAAAAATCCCATTGGTCCCTAAATGACACTCTGTTTCAAAGCTGTTCTAAATATGGAAGATAAACATCCTTTAAACCTTGATAAATTTCATTTATGTGTTAAACTGCTCTTAAGCAAGTTGTCCACAGTATTTAACTACGCACAAGCTGGCATGGACTAAATTACTAAGTATCAAATTATCGTGGTTTCATATTTTTACTTTCAGCTACCTTTTCTAGTTTGCCATAGAAAATAAAATAAATTGTCTTAAATGATGCCCCAAACGTCTGTCTTACTGTATGCGATGTTTAATACATTCGATTTAACATTTATTTATTTATGTAAAAATATGCAATTCGAACCACTTTAGCGGGAGGACAAAAGTGAATAAGTAAGCACACATTTTTTAACGAGATATGATACCAAGTGATATATAAATTATTATCGAATACAATTTTGGGCAATAAATGCAGTTTTAATTAGATTTGAAGCAAAGAAATCTATAAATCTAATTTCAAAATGGGGGTGCCCTTATCTACATGCTTTCAAAGTCAATAAGCAGTATTCTTAGATGACCACCACTGCTTCTGTGGTCTACGCTGATGTTGTATTATTATATAAATTCAATATTTTTCAATTCTGAACTTTTGTGATAAAAATATTTAACATTTTGAAAAATAATATTTTGACATGTTCTTGCTGGGCTTCCGTAGAAAGTTGACTGCTCTGGCGTTATGCAAGTCGGTCGAGTCTGCTATACTGTGGTTTCAGATACACCATAGAATTACCTTTGCAACCATACAAAATCCAGCTGTATACCTTGCGGGTGCAAGGGTTAGCATTTTTTCTACCGTGGTTCCCCGACTAGTACGTATTGATTAACTGAATAAAGTAGCTCTGTATCATTGATAAAAAACACACACAAAAACATAAAAAACCAAATCCAATTCATACTGAATGTTCTGGACTTTCTGGGTAGACTGACATTTAAGATAATTAATTATTATCATTATATTTATTATTATTATTATTATTATTATTATTATTATACCCACTTTTTTCTTTTGAAAAAAAAGGGTATATTAATTTCGTGTCAAAGTCGGTCCGTCGTCCGTCTGTGCGTGCGTGCGTCTGTCCGTCACGTTTCTTGTAAATGAATCTCCTCCTTAACCTTAAGAGGTAGCAACTTAAAACTTTGTAGGTGAATATGTCACATAATGTAGAGGGTACTGGGTGGCATTTCGTGTGACCTTGACCCCAAGGTCAAGGTCAAAGGTCAAATAATGTATTTTCTTGTAAATGTATCTCCTCCTAAACAGTTCGACGTAGCAACTTCAAACTTTGTAGCTGAAAAGGTGACATGATGTAGAGGGTACTGGGCAACATTTCGTGTGACCTTGACCCCACGGTCAAAGGACAAATATTGAATTTTCTTGTAAATGCATCTCCTCCTAAATATTTGGACGTAACAACTTCAAACTTTGTAGCTGAATAGGTCACATGATGTAGAGGGTACTGGGCAACATTTCGTGTGACCTTGACCCAAGGTCAAGGTCAAAGGTCAAATATGGAATTTTCTTGTAAATGCTTCTCCTAAAACTTTTTACGTAGTAACTTCAAACTCTGTAGGTGCATAGGACACATGATGTAGAGGGCACTGGGCAACATTTCCTGTGACCTTGACACGAAGGTCAAGGTCAAAAATGTATTTTCTTGTAAATGTATCTTCTCCTTAACCGTTTGATGCAGCAATATCAAACTTTTCTTGCGCATAGGTCACATGATGTCGAGGGTACTGGGCAACATTTTGTGTGACCTTGACCCCAAGGTCAGGTCAAATAATGTATTTTCAAGGTAATGCATCTTTTCCTTAACCATGGAATGTAGCACATTACATTTTGCTGGCGCATAGGTCACATGATGTCGAGGGTACTGGGCAACATTTTGTGTGACCTTGACCTTGGGGTCAAGGTCAAATAATGTATTTTCATGGTAATGCATCTCCTTAACCATTGGCCGTAGCAATTTCAAATTTTGCAGGTACATAGGTCACATGATGTACAGGGCAATGCTTCATGTGCCCTTGACCTTGGTCAAGGTCAAATCAAATATTTCTTGTAAATGCATTTCCCCCTAAACGTTGGGCATAGCAGCTTCAAACTTTGCAGGTGCATAGGTCATATTATGCAGAGGATACTGGGCAATATATCGTGTTGTCCATGACCTAAGGTCAAGGTCAAAAGTGAAATAATGTATTTCTTGTAAGTGCATCTCCTCCTAAGCGGTAAGACGTAGCAACTTCAAACTTTGCAGAAGCTTTGGTTAGCTCAAACGCGGGTATTTGCAATGGTGTACCATCGACTGAAGTCTAGTTATTATTATTATTATTATTATCGATTTAGTCTTAGCAAACATTGCCGCCCTGGTGAGCTGCCGTATTCGTATTATGCGTCATTTCATCTGGGTTTTCACTGTTTGCCAAAGTATACGTTTAGGGGTTTCAGTTCTACAATGGATTAAAAAAATGAACCGTGGCATGTGATTTCCAACAATCTGGCATTTTGACAAGTGTAGACTCCGACGAACCTGGGCAGTCTCCTGTTAGGCTTAGAAACTCCAAATTGAGTTCGTTCAGTAGCTTAACACTCATAGAAAGCTCAAGTAACTAGCAAAGGCTCTGATCAGACTGCGCGTATGCGCAGGCTGGTCTGAGGCTTTGCTGGTCGCACATACCACATTATTGGAAATCCCATGCCACGAGTCTTATGCCCAGGTCATACATTCACGGATCACCTCGCCGGTTCTACTACGGATTAAATCTCACGGATGACCTCGGAAACGCAAATTATCGTAGTCCGATACGGATGCAATATATTATGTATGATTAAGTACTACTACGTATGATTACGGATGCAATACGGAAAGCTACGGACCAATACGGATTGCCACGAATGTACATCCGTGGCTAATCCGGCGTCCAGTCCGTGAATGTGTGACCTGGGCATTAGTAAAAAATAACTAACTTGATAATTCATACACATGCTCTCCCCCATAACAGCAGATTGTTGATCACAATCAGAAGTGAAGTCCTCGCAGGCTATGGAAGATCTACACAATCCACAGGTCAGTTCACAGAACTGGCTAGCTATATCCTGGTACCTGCATACGTCATAATGCTGCATCAGAAGATGACACGAGTGCTGATCTGTGCATGTATCTGTGGCAAGTAGAAAAACAAGTAGCCACAAGGGCCACCGACGATCGCTCACATGAATATATTGTCCTGCCAGCCAAGAGTGACAGTGACGTCATGTTTTGTTTACCAAGTTATCATGGACTTATAATCGATAAATCACTTGTGTATTAATCCTATCCGCAGATTAATACACAAGTGTTATATCGATTAACGTTAGCTCAAGAGGGGTTTACAAGTCAAATTTTGCTTTACAATTGTAAACAAAATATAACGTCACTTTCACTCTTGGTTGTCATGACAGTAATACACCAGAAGATCCAATACGTACTATACCTGACAAAAAACGAAACGTACCACTACGATTTTTCCCATTAGGTTCTCCTTTTGATACGAAAATGTAAGTTTTCCATGAAATATGTATATAAGATCATATCTTACTAAAACTTGAGCGTGGCGTAGATGAGTAATTGAACGCGTCACACTTAAAACATTATGCCAGCTAAGATCTTCAGCCGCCCAATAACCTTTACATTTTAGCCGTTATCCAAGTGAGTAAGATCCAGTTACCACAATTACACACTGCAGACCAACCCACGGCACCATGAGGAAAAACCACAGAACAATAACAGTCACAAAACATCAGGAAGACAATTAAAGTAAAACAACCAGCTCTTTCTTTCCCATCAAGGTGATTTCAAAACTAGTAAGGGCACTAAGCACTTCATAACAAAACAAAATATGGACCAAACACAGAGACCCCACAAACAATGTGGGCATCAATATATAATGAATCAACAACAACAAAACATCCGCCTTAGAACGGACAGCAACCTAAGTCACTTGGCATGTGCGCCCATCGAAGACGCAGTTCAGCTTGTAACTTTGGACAGTCTGACCAGAAGTATTCAATATGCGCTCTATGGGTAGCCACGGGTCTCACATTTCTTCAGACGGAAAACTAAGAATCTGGTCAGACTATGTGGATGCGCAGACTGTAATTCTTCCAGAAGAGAAAGTGTTTAATGATGAAAAGAATTTTTTTTTGAAAATCTAAACATTATTAAATGTTTTAAAAAGATAAATGCAAACAATTTCTGTTACCTTGTCTTTTGCATTTCGTATTGCATAAGTCACCTGAACAGCATGTATTGCAAGCAATCACTGGCCTTGTGTTCATTTCACGTTTACCGATTACTGGGGCAGGTACTGGTGGGTGTACGCCATTGGCACAATGCTGAAATTAGAAAAGCATTCGTGTTTGTCTTTAATCTTTTTGTTGATTATAAGATATCAAAAGGGTACGTGCATTAAGGCGATATTTGGCCCCCTCTAGAGCCAAAAACTGAAAATTGCTTTTCACCAATTTCTCTTGATTGGTTTATTAGAAGAATAACTGAGGTGTAAAATATCGGCATTTTTTTAATTTTACCGTTGCTATGGTAACAAAAATGGTCGACAAAATAGGCAGAAAACAGATAAATTGCCATTTTGGCCCAAATCTAAGGCTTTTGAAGACGGATGTTTTAAGAATTAGATATCAGCACAGCTAAATATCAAAAAATCCTCTTGATATGTTTTGTGTCGTGGTAAATCTCATCTTCTGGTAAAATATCTTTTTGATATTTGCTTGTGCTCTATGGCAATTTCTATGTCAAACCTCTCAATTGTGCTCCAAAATGGCCAATTTCATTTTTTCAGCCTCTTTTGGCGGCCACTTTTGTTATCATAGTAACAGTAAAAGTCAAAGTTATTTTAGACTTTTACACTTTGGTTATTGTTCTAATAAACTTATAAGAACAAATTGGCGAATAACATTTTTTAATATTTTAGCCTCGTAGGGGGGCAAAAAAGCACTTTAATGCACGTAGCTCTTTTGCACCATTCCACTTTTGTTCGCAATGTCCCTTTCACGGGCGTAGCTCTAATAAGCAGGTAAACATGTGGTTATTGAAAATTGACACATTCTAGGGAAATCACCCGATGCGGAAATGTTATTTTTTTCCAAACCATTTGGCACTGCTCTTAAAAGAAATAATTTGCTCTCGGGGCATACTCCGGGAGCAAATTATTTCCTTTAAGAAAAGTCCCCTTTTCGAAGTTAGTAAGGGCGCAAAGTTCAGGAATCGATACAATCAAGTACCACACCTGACCCAGGATACCAATGAGAAAGTGTCAAACTCACAGCAGACACCACAAACGAGAGCCAAGAGGTCAGCCCTTTCCCAGCAGGTGACCACAAAGCGCATATAAACAGACGCGCGCAAAGACATAGACAGAACAAAAACATAAAAGATCCACAAAAGAAGTACCGCCTTGGAATGGTAAGTAAAATATTTTACTAGAGGGCTTAAACCGGTTTAACGACGCCAACCTCACCCTTAATTCAGATGTGGATCAAGACACATAGATATTTGGTTTGCATGAAAGACCTCTAACTTATCAATGCATCATCTCCTAAAACATATAAATCAAGATATAACAAGGAGATAAAGCAAAGATAAGGACTCAACAGTAGAAAAAACTGAATACCGGAGCAGAAGAAATCCAACAGGTAAACCCCGGTGGGCCCGACAAACAGCCAAAGCATCAGGCCCCTTCCATCTCATCAATAGATAAGTCTTTAAGTCGCAACCATCATAGAGTCTGAAGTCCGACCCACCGGCGTGCAATTAAAGAGGAAAGCAAAGTTGCCAACCATGATTGGGTTGACTACCAAGCATGCAGTATGTTGCAATACATTAATGTTATAGCCAATCTTTTTATAATGGGAAATTATTTTAATAAACTGCGCCGAAAAATTATTAGAACCAACAATCTTCTTCAATCTATACACCAAGTCACCATAGAAATCAGGTTCCGAAAGTCCTTGGCGCAAGAGAGATTTAAGTCCAACTTGGAATTTAGAAATCAAATCATAGTATCGTCTATAACATTTTGAAAAAGTTTTGCGAAGTTTATGATACCGATAGCCTTGTTAAAGAAGTTTCTGAGTTAACAATTTATTGCGAGTGTTGAAGTCAGCAACATAGCTAGATGCTCTAGCAAAACGAATGAGTTGAGAGATATAGACTCCATAGGATGTAGAACGATGAACATCACCATCTAAAAATGGGAAATTGACAATTTCAAAATCAAAGTCGTCACGTTTATCATAGATTTTGGTAGAAACAGTATCATTAGAAATTGACAAATGCAAGTCTAAAAATGCGACTTCGGTATCAGAGGCATTAGCTTTATTCAGTTTGAGCTCTGAAGGGTTATATTTGACTTACCATATTGTCAAAATAAACATTATTTATATTTAAGATATCGTCCAAATATCTGGAAGTAGTGTTAAACGCATCAATAACATCAGCCTGCTTATCATCAGAAAGAGACATCATAAAGTCCCTCTCATAACAAAACAGGAATAAATCTGCAACCAGGGGAGCACCATTAGTGCACATAGGAATCCCAACTACTTGTCTATAGAGCTTGGTGCTAAATCGAATAAAAATGTTGTCCAACAAAAAGGTCAGCGCATCACATACATTTTGACACGACCATGCATGATATTTTTTAAGTTTTTCTGAAGTAAAAAATGCATTTCTGTCATTACATGCAAGGTAAAGAGAGCCTTCTCTCTGGAAGGTTCTTTCAATAAGATCAATAAGTTTATTTTTAATTAAATTATGAGGTAAAGTAGTATATAGAGTAGAAAAATCATAAGTAGACAAACTGGTCGCATTGAAATCTCTAGCTTTAAGGTTATCTAAAATTTCACCTGAATTTTTAATAGACCAAAATAGGTTTTTACCGGATCTCTCATATACCTTTACACAATATTTGATTACATGTTTTTAACAGCTGTAAGACACGAGGTTAACAATTTAGAGAGTTCTGTTGTCGTACAAGAACTAGAATTAGCAATAAATCTTGCTTTATAGGGTTTTTTATGGAGTTTAAGTAAACAGTACAACGTAGGAACTTTGCCTTGATTTTCTTTAGCTTTTACACCAAAATGTAGGACTGTATGACAACCATGCCCATCAACAATCACCCTCTCACTTAAAGAAGGCTGCAGTTCAAAGGCATTAGTGTATACAAGCTCACGTTTAAGAGTATTAATATAATACAATCGTCGAACAGCTACAACATTGTTAGCAGCTTTATCTGCAGGAACCAAAACATAGTTCATATGAAAATCCTGGATACCTCGTTTAAGATGGCGAAAAGAAGATTTAGCTTTAGGTGGCAAAAGATGTGTATTACGAAAGTAAAATGAAATACGAGTATCAATAATTTTAAAAATGTTAATCTTCCATTCCATCAAGGCATCAGGTTCAATTTAGGAGAATCAATGTGCGTTCCAGTAGTATCTCTTTGGTGTGCGTAAGTACTTCAGCTTTCTGCATAATAATAGTTGATATTGTCTTTACAACTCAACTCAACTCAAAATCTCTTTATTCTCTCAAAGTCATTAAGACAATACGAGGAACTACATAACACAAAGAAGCAGAAAGCGGTAGGCATGTGATACTCAACAGTTCATGGTACACTTGTAACAACTAGCTAACTACAGAAGGATATAGGGAAGGAAGAATGTTAATAGAAGTAACAGAGTTAACAAATATATTATCACATTTAAATGAGCATATATATACTTTAGAGACTTTTGTCTAACTTATAAGAATACATGTCATCGGGGAGCAAGATAGATAGATAGATAGATAGATAGATAGATAGATAGATAGATAGATAGATAGATAGATAGATAGATAGATAGACAGGTAGGTAGGTAGGGGTAGGTAGGTAGGTAGGTAGGTAGATAGATAGATAGGTAGATAGATAGATAGATAGATAGATAGATAGATAGATAGATAGATAGATAGATAGATAGATAGATAGATAGATAGATAGATAGATAGATAGATTTGGCAAGTTATTTAAAACATTTGTTTAGGCCGAGGCAAATCAAGTCCGCTCAACCAAATATCATATTTTTTACACGAAAGGTGACTAGCAGCTACCAAGCAACATGTGTATAATGCCTTTAATGTTTACCGTCGTGAGTTGGCTCCCGGTACCGTTAGTTTAAAGGTGACAGGGCCCAGGGCGACGACAGTAAACATTGGGCTAACAGTAATGTAAGATACCTTGACTCACGATCAGCCAGACCACGCCTTCTCTACCTGTCAAATTCTAAATACTGTGTATTGTGAGAGCACGTGAATAACGTGGAGTTTTCCATGAATGAAACTAAAGCACATTTGTTGTAGTACTGTAGTTTTTAGGATGTCAGGGTGATTTTGCACGGATTAATTCTACAGAATTGTAAGTATACTTTTATAGGATACTCTTTCTACAGTAAGGCGTAATGAAAATGGCCGCAAAGTGAATATACTCGTGTGCTGAGAATGCTAATATTTTGACAACAAATTGTATTTGCTTCATTATATTAGGCATGGTCTAGCTGTTGCATGACATACATGAACCGTCGGGTATTCCGTAATTCTTTGATGCCTTCAAACATGGATGCCTTATTGCGAAACACGTTTCCTATTTACCAACCGGAATATACATGTTGTAAGTATTTAGTGAATACTAAACAGACCAGTCTCGATGGGACGGTTCTTTTGAGTATCCAGGAAATTAAGCTTAAGTTGGTGGGTAAGAAAATTCACAAACATTGTGTTTGTAATCTAGATAAATCTCTATACATGGTTTGCTGTCAAATAATGTACTGTGAGTATTCCCTTACAGAGATTCATCTTATAAAAATAACAAATGAAAGGGCATAGTCAAGCAGCCAGTTTACAATCTCGGGTCACAATCTACCAGCTAGCGAATCACCATTTTATCATAATTTCACTGGCATGCCAATAATGGCCATTTACTTACAGAGTACAGTATAGCCTCAACTTTATTGCAAATGAACAGGAGGCGTAGATCAACTGTGATACATTAGTCGTTTTAAAATGTAAAAAAGAGTCATTTTATGGTACATTATTAGCATTGTATCTACTTACCTTTACTGTTTTAACAATCTTATGCATGTACATGTATTATCTTAGATTTTTATATGTTGTAAATGTTAAATGCAAACAAATAGTGTCTCGTAAGCCATATACTGGCTGGGTATCAATTTTTAAAATGTATTATATGTTTATAGATGTATAATTGATATGTGACACTTTAGTAAACTATTACTTACTTACTTACTGTAAACTAGATAATATTCTTTTTAAATTTTATACTCATTATTGGTCTGAAATATCATTAGCCCATACAATAAAGTGTATCCACCTTCATGAAAATGCAAGTAATTACATGTATGATCAGGAAATATCACAATCACACATTGCATACTAGCCTAAGACACGGTGAGGAATAGCCACAGAACACTAATAGCCACAATACACAAGGAAAACAAAAACTGTAATGCAACCAGCTCTCTCTAAGCCATCAAGATGGTTGCAAAACTAGAAGGACACAAAGTAGTGAATAATAATACAAGGAGCAAACACAGAACCCCAACAAACAAAGGGGCTGCCTACAATACATGTAAACAATAAATCAACAACAGAACCACCGCCGTAGAACGGACATCAGTCTAAGCTACCAGGGGGGTTAAATGCTTTTTTTACTGATACCAAATCTTCGTCCTAGCTTCTGTTGTTAATTTGTTAAAACACAAAAATTGTTTAGCTCGCACGGAGGCTTCCTAACTACTGCAATGTATCATCACAGAGAAACAATCTAATCAAATTAACACACTATGATGTAACAAAGAAAAAGGCTCACGACTTACAAAAAGTCCCAGTTAAAGAAACCCTAAAGTGGAGCGTCGGTCGGCCAAGACAAAAACACCAACCAACCAATTTGAGCTTCACGCCGGGCAGGGCCGTCATTGAGTCTGAGGCCTGCTGGATACGTCAGTAGTGGCGTTTATTAGAGGCACTTGCGCATATGTGATAAGTGCCGAAAACCCATGCACTGGCAAGAGTTGGTTACTTACATCTTTTCTGCGACAACCAGTAGAATAGAGTGTTTCCGAGTGAAACTGAAGTATAGCTTCATCGTGACATACCTATAAATAATAAACAAATGTGAATTTATCGCTTCTCATGGATTAGCAAAATATACTGACGGGCGAAAGAAACGCTACATCTAAAATTTGCGATAAATTACTAAGAAGGTAAGAAATAATGACAGCAATTAAAATATATACATGTAAATTAGCCAACACATACCTGGTAAACAAAATCGACAAATTAAAATAACTCCGAGACTTGACTCAAGATTCTAGTCGTGGTAAGCTTGTGCAGCTAGTGTTTTTGAGCCACATGAAATACATGACGAAATATTACTGTAGCGTTTCTTTTGTCCGTCAGTATAGTTTGTTGATGATGATTAAAAGTAGGTGGCAAAGCTTAAAGCTGTTAAAAACATTCAAACCGCACTTAAATTGCAACTGCTCTATATTAAAAATAGATGGTATATTAAAAATAGATGGGCCTAAGTTGTCCATACTATAACACAATCACTCTGGTGAATGTGACTTGGACCTCTGGATAGCAGTCGTATTTTTTAAAGTACTTCACTCCTCTCTATATATTTTAACCAACATATTCACATATTTCCAGTTATTAGCATGCTTTTATAAGCAACGCACGTGGTCATCTCAGAAGCACGATAATGTTTGTCTACATTGTCTGTGAAACCAGGCCTTGATGTTATAAAACTTGAGTTCATTCTCAGACTCAAAATAGAGCGCAATGATTGGCTGCTTGCGGACACGTGTCCGCAAGCAGCCAATCATTGCGCTTTATTTTGAGTCTGAGACTGCACTCAAGTTTATAAACTCGAGGAGACTGCACTCAAATTTTATAACCGCGAGGCCAGGCCTCGGTGTTATAAAAATTATTGCATGCTCATCTTAAATTTATCATGCTCGTAAATGCTAAAATACCACGAGCTGTGTCGTTTGCATTTTAACATTTATTAGCATGATAAAACGTTTGAAAGCAAGACACGTACTTATTCTTAAGCATTTTAGTTTTTATAAGCAGGTGACATTTCATGCTCAGTTAAAATGAGCACGAAAAAAGTTTTGTATCCTCGGGGCCAGATATACCCATATTCATCATGGTAAGGTTAATCTATTATACAATGCTCACCTCTTCAGTTTCACAAAATCCTATCTGATGACACGGTGCCTCAGGTGGCAAGTTCTTACAGTTGTAGCAAACAGGACCTCTCGGCGATGGATAACCTACACACAAAAACAATTAATATGACAAGGACCCGAGATTAGAAAACTGTTTTTATGCACAACGCCGCTGAGCATAAAATTTCAACTGCTTCCAGAAAATAAAATACTGAAACACAACGACGTTTTCCTGCTTAAGATACACTCATGTTGTATTTATCCTGCTGATAAATGTAAAATTGCCAACAATTGTTGGCATTTTTTACATTTATGAGCCGGATAAATTTGATGCCCATTTGAGTTGAGCATGAAAAACATTTATAACCTCGTCACCAGGAAATGACCACAAACCAGCATATACTGTAAATTTGGAAATTTCGCGAGGATTTTATTTCGCGAAACTTCGCCAGTGCGAAGTTTCGCGAAAATAAAACCCTCGCAAAATGGCCAATCCAATCTGTCGTCTACTGATGCAGGTAAATCATGTCAAAATCGCGAATTTTCAACGAGGCAAATATGCCTTTTAACGCTATTCGCGAAAATAGAATTCTCGCGAAGATGTCCGATTTTACAGTAACTCTCAGAGGAAGGAGCACAAGAACAGAGACAAAGAAACAAGACACATTGACATGTAAGAATCTACAGCTATAAGAATTCTCGTTATTAAGCTCTTAAAAGAACACAGTTATGATAATAACACCTATATCCGCTGCAGTTGTCAGCCTGGGCCTAAATTACAATGCCTCCTTAAAGTTAAGGGAGACTAAAATTAAGAATTGATTTTTTAGAATGCGAAAACTTATCAAAATCAAAATAGTTTCATTTTTTCTGTAGATTAAAATGATATACTCGTAGTTGACCATAAGTACTGCATAGATCCTGGCATTTTATTAAATGTTGAACTATTACTTTACTTAAAGCTGCATAATCTGTAAATTTTTATCTTCTTATTTTAGAAATAAAGTTTCTATTTTTCAAGAATACAGTAAAAATGCTCAAATTCAGGTAAGCATTTTACCATTTTCGCAAATCTTATCAAATTCTCACTATCAAAACAACAGCATTTATGTTAAAAATCAACAGTCTAGAATTATTGGAGGGAAGTAAGTAATTACAAACAAGAGAAAACACTTGTTTTTGTCAGATAATTCACTTTTCCATGCAGTTTCCAGCTGTACTGAACATGTGTATTGTGAAAACATAACTTAATTCTATTTTTACAAATGATTTAAAAGAGAAGAAATGTTTTCGAAAAAATCCATAGTTACAGACCTAGTCTCTTTAAGTCTCCCTTAACTTGTAATGTTGGGACCTGGTATCCATGTGTTTTGATAAACATTCAACAGAAAGCGCGACTTTCTGAGATGTTTCAGCTAAAATGTTCACTACTATCCACGCATTTGATAAAGATTAAGGACTTTAGTTAAGAGTGCGTAACAGAAAAATAATTTTCTTGCTTCTCAACCAAAACATATGTTGTGGGTACTCAAAAGAACCGTCTCGATGATACGGTTCTTTTGAGCACCCAAAACATATGTTAAAAATTATGGGTAAGAAAATATTAACAATTTTACGCTCAACATTTTTGTTTATCTAAACCTGTGAAGATTTCAGATTAAGTGAAAGTCTGAAATGAAAGAACAAATTCAACGAGTTTACAGAGATTAAAACACATGCCTGGGCTAACTCATGAGATTGTGGCACGTATTGCAAATTCATAAAGCCTCCTATAAGAACCCTTGCTGACGTACATGTATCCAGCAAAGTTAGAGATCTAAAGTTTGTTCCGAATCTTCATCTACATCTATACATAGTGTTTTGGGCAGCAAAGGGTCGGGTCATTCCGAACTCCTCGGACCAAGCAAGATCAGATTGTTACCCATAACTTGCGTAAGAAAAATAATTCGGCAGCACTGTGGTCAGCCCAAATAAAACTGGTAATTCAGGTTAATGAAAGAATTCCTTTATCGATATGGTATTTTTATGCCCTGTTGCAGCATTTAATCTTAGTTCTTTTTGAGCACGTTACTGTGTTGGCAATACTATTTTGACGTCATATTCAAATAGTCATAGTAGTTGCATACAATAGGGTCTGATTCCACGGCACTGGCCGAATAGCTTCAAATGAGCGAAAGCTCTGGCGAGACTGTGCATTAGCGCAGGCTCTCCTGAGCCTTCGTTGCTCGACAATAAGTCATGCACTGGCTCATAATACAGCATGAGATTTTCAACAATGTGGTATGTGCGACCAGCAAAGCCTCAGATCAGCCTGCGCATACGCGTAGTCTGATCAGAACATTTGTTGGTCGTTTGACTATTCTATGAGTGTTAAGCTACTGATTGAACATCATTTGGAGTTTCTGAGCTTAAAAGGAGGCTGCATAAGCTCGTCTGAGTCTACACTTGTCAAAATGCCAAATTGTTGGAAATTACGTGTTGCGGTTTATATTAGGCTGTGTAAGGAATGCATACCTGTGCTATTGCAACCAGCATGATTACAGAGGTTTGGAGCTGAGCAGCATTCATGACAAGCGTTGATCCCATGGATAAAGCCACAGTTCTTACAAATAAAGATAAATAAACAAGGTAGTACTAACTCTTTCCATGCTATCAGCGACTTTTGCCGTCTGCTGATTATCATGGCAAACAGTTTGGACCCATTACGACGGTCCTGAACTGAGAGCAAACCGTTTGATACCCCCTGGTAGTATTCATGAAAAAAAAAATTGAATAGCTAATTTCAAAATAATCTGCATATGGCACCAAACGCATGACAAAAGCTTTACTTCTTGCACATATGCAATTATAAATGCAATTATGTGTTGGGTATTGTTTTACAAGTAATGCATAATAAGCTATAAGTAAAAAATGTTGATGCAGATTAAAAAAAGCACATTTGTGTTTGAGATAGAATACATGTAACATGACATGGAATTATTCCTCTGATGAAAAAGTAAGTGAGTATTCCCAGGCTGATCTGAGTCTTCGCTGGCCGAAGTCTTAAAGCATCAAGACAAAAAATTCAAACTCGTACCCAGGTCAGCGAAACCAGCTTTACGTCGTATTATAGACAAGATGGCCATGGTGGCCCGGGAACGCCCACATGAATTCTTAGTCCTGGAGGCACTTTTGTAAATTATAGCGGAATCATTTGAGCAATATAATAAACTTGGGGTATCGTAGATTTGATCTTTTGGAAACAGTTTTGCGTTATTATATAGAATCTGGACAATGGATCAGATGTTGTGTAAAGAGTTCTCATTTCAGCTCTGGTATACATTTTCTTCAGCAGAGCAGAACCGGTTTGGCCGCTTTGGTAGAGGGCCGTATGAGGAACATTTTGTATTTTTGATACCAGTTCAGGAGTAAATGTCGTTTAAAGATGTGTCAATTTTAGCTCTGATGGCCATTTCGTTCCGAGGTGCAATACAATTTTGGCATATTTTTTGTAGAGGACATTATGAGGAAATTTTCAGTGAAATGATTTCTTTTTTTAATTGGACCAGAGGACAATTTCTGTGAAATTATTTTGAGTTTGGACCACTAGTTCAGGAGGCGATATCGTTTAAATATATTTCTTTTCAACAGCTCTGGTGCCTTTTTGTTCGGCGGAGTGGGACCATTACGGCAATTGTAGCAGAGGGTATTATGAAGAACATTTCTGTGAAATTATTTTTAATTTGGGCCAGTGGTTCAAGAGGAGATGTCGTTTAAAATATGTCTTATCTACAGCTCAGACGGCCATCTTGTTCAGCGAAGCGGGACCATTTAGGCAATTGTGGGTATTCTAAATTTGGGCCAGTTGTTTAGGAGGCGATGTCGATTAACGAAAACGTTTATGCACGACGCACGACGCCAGACGGACGTCGGACAAAGGCCAGTCATAAAAACGCACCTTGAGTATATGGCTTCGATGAGTTAAAAAACGACACTCACAAGAAATACTTACATTTTTGTCAAAGCATCCCAACTTATATTTCTTGTCTCCATCTTTTGAAATAAAGGTTTCAATACCACAGATCTGGAATAGGACACTGGTTAGAGCACAGGAGCTTGAAGTTCGAGCCTTATATCACTTCTAAACCCTAAAACCGAAAATCTCATAATATCACTACGTAATGACATTGTGAGATTTTGGTTTTGAGGCTATAGAAGTGAGATAAAGACAGAACTTCAAGCTCCTGTGGTTAGAGGACTAAGTAATTGTAAACAGCGATGTCCAAGACATGCGCGGATCCAGAAAGTTTTGCCAGAGGGGTCCAACTTTGCCAAGGTTTTTTCTGATGGAGTTGAGAGGATCAAAATACCACTGGTCGAAATGGTGTTTCGCTGGCGTGCCGATGATGGCCTTACATTAAATCTTGACTTAGAAGCTTTGTGTTTTTTTCCAGGGGATCCAGAAACCCTATATTTTTGTGATTTTTAGGGGAGTTCCGCACCCCCTGCCCCCCTCTGGATCCGCACATGTATTTGGGCTTCATGGCGGGAAACCATGTCTTCTGAGTTTGAGACCAGGTAAGACTCAATCCAGCCTGCTCAGCTACATAGACTTACTACAGTATTGAAACTTTACATACATGTATAGCAAGTTTAGCTACATTCGGGAAAGTCCGCCACAATTCTAGAATCGAATCATGGCTCGGGTGTATGTAAGGAGCATTGCACGTAGTACTATGTACCAAAAAGCTCCATTTTGTAAACCGGAACTGGCGTATGGAAATTAGCTCTGTAGCATATGGGTTCAGCTCTATTAAAATCGATTTTTCTGATTATAGAAAAAAGTTTAATCAGCAGAATAAATGAAGTTTATGTAATTTATGCTACAGCAATATTTTATTGAAAAAATATAAACTTCCTTTTGTAATTGTGTTACATGTAACATGGTTTCCGTGACGTCAGCACCACGTTATATAACGTCAGCGTCATGTTATCACCCGCGTTATCAAAGTAGATCTTCGATGTACATCCGTGGTCTGATTCCACGGAATTGTGCGGAATTGGCCGAGGCAGTTCCGATTGATAAAATAACGTCGATCAGACTAAGCGGCTGCTGAAGCTGGTATTCGCCTATGTTGTTCGCATGCAGCAAAGGCAGTGGTTTCTCGCGTTTAGATCCATTGTAATCGCGAGCTGGTGATACAACTGATCTCTAAAGCAACAACCATATCACTGAGCTTATAAGAGAAGCCAAGATGTTCCCAATATAAAGTCCTCCTATCACAGGGCAACTAAGCTATCCTCATTGGTAAAAAATCATTCCAAGATTAAAAATGGAGCCATTGTTCCCACAGTGCTAAGCCCCTGGATTTGAGTCCCAAGCCTTAATTAATAGGTTGACAGCTCCATTGTTATATCAACGAAGCTAAAAACGCACGAATACATCGAAATAATCATTTTTATAAAGATCGCATGCCTTCCTCTAAGTATGAATAGAGACAGAGCTATATTCATGTGTTTTGAGCTTCGTTGATATGCCGATGGAGCTGTCAAACTATCAATTGAGGTTTGGGACTCAAATGCTAGCGTGCTTAGTGAATTTTTTACCAATTGAAACGAAAATAAGACTGAAATGAAATAACCAGACCAGTGAAATGTTGATACTTGATGTATGTACTATTATCATGTACAAAATGTAACCTAACTGAAATGGGTATAATCTTAAACAAGAGCCTACTAAGGTAACAACATCGTTCCCACTTGTCGACTCATTTTGACCCTCTAGTGCCCAAACCCCTTCTTAGAGGTAGGACAATTATTACTTTAAAGTATTTGGTTCCTGCCATAAATAAAATCACAAAATCATGTTTACATTGTTAATTTATGTCGCGGATGTGATTTTATAGCATGTATACTATATAATACATTGGTCATTAAGTTGTAGAGTATCATATATAATACATTTCTTTATAAAATGTATTTAAATAATATCAAAACATTGTCATAAACATCACATAAGGCATTAAGTTATATGTTGCGGATGTGATTTTATAGCATGCCTCATATATGATACATCAGGCATTAAGTTGTAATGTATCATGTATGATACGTTTTTTTTATAAAATGCGTTTTGCTTTAATAATATCAAAGCATTGTCATGAACAATATTGCTTATTTAAACCAAAATGTTAATGCAACATATATAGAATGACAGCATGCAACAAGTGATCACAAACACAGATCAAATGTCCATTACGTCAAAACTATCATAAATTGTAATATAGATTTGGTCATATTAGATAAATACTGGGTGTGAAGCTATTCAATCTTATTCAATAGACAAATACAATAATTAAGTCAAAGAGCAATTCAGACTTGAAATAATAACTTTTTACAAGGAAAATATGGATAAAATACATAACCAATGATGCATAGTGACCCCTATCCCACACCTACCAAAGGGTAAAAAAATCGATTTTAATACACCGAATGTGGTATCAGATCAGTGTCTACATGGTTTTTATGCTTTATTACCAGGCAAATGAAGAGTTATAAAGATTATACATACTAAAATATTTTATCCTCTTGTAAATGGTTTATACGAAAAATAGACTCAGATCAGATGTAACAGAACAGAGCACTTGATCAGACTTGGGTTTACAATACTTATTATGTAACATTAAAATAAAACTTCACATATGGCATGCTGTGCCTCGTTTGTGCATAGATGAATATTACATTGCAAACACATCATAAATAAGAATTCTTCAAGGCTGCTACTTTTAAATATCAGGCATTTTCAGTATCTCGCGCTTCCGGTGTCCCACACAAAAAGGTTATCTACAAAGCAAGTCTTTGGATGGATGTTTTGCTTTATTTAAAACTCATCTCAGAAGCTAAAATCAAATTCTACATCCTTCAAAAGTTCTCTGATAGCACAAGCTATTAGTTTAAGCTGATGTTTATTACTCATTCATAAATAAATTGATTCAATTCCTGAAATGCCTCGTGCATCATATTGGCAAAAGTGTACTAGAATGTAAATATATGGTTAATACTGCTTTTAGTATTTTCTATAGGTATGTTTAAAGACTAATGTGTATTTATTTAATCTTTATTAATGAACTAATTGAGAAAAGCTGTGAAACAAAATGTGACTAATACATATTTTAATTGTTACCCAATATATGATATATAATACCGAAAAAATATTATCTAGTGTATCATATATAAAATATCCAACTTTACACACAATGATGAAAATAATGCAATAAAAACATGAATGGCCAAATCTCATATAATTTTAGTTTTTAATGTTTAAAAAGTATTACTGCATTATTTTGTGCAAGATATATACCTGTTTATGTCTTTTTAACCATATGTCATGACCTCTAAAATGACAGCTAGGTTTTTGTGTAGGCGACATTTTCAAAGGGAGATGGAGGTCAAGTGAAACACAATTAAGCTGAATGCAAAACATTTCTATAAATACTGCCACATTTATGAATAGACACATAAGGATCTTGGTGAAATTAAACTCAATTAAGAATATTTTGGCTTTGTAAAATCAATGTATCATTTATGATACACTGGGCACTAGATGGCTAATATTATATGTGTTCGTGGTGAATTATTTAAAACCTTCAAGTTGATACAACTGAAATTTATCGAATTAGATTGACTTTTTAATGAAAACAACCAAAATAGACAAAATCGTCCTTCGATTTTATTTTTCAATTTCCTGAAAACTGGCATTGATTCAGCAATTGATTGTTTTCAAGTTGCTTTGAAAGTTGTTTAACTTAAATTATGACGCGACAACATTTCCAATTTGAGTTTATCAAATTAAAAAAAAATATGATATAATGATGTTATTAAATTTGCGGAATATTTCTAAATATATATTTATGTTTTAAAAGCATATAAAAGTTATTTCTTGTTTATGATTATACATAGTTTATGTGGAATTAATGTTTTGGTGTGCTCGACACGTTAGCTCAGCTAGTAGACCAAAACAATTTTGTCCCCACAAAAAATATCTCAAAACATACATTAAACATAACATACATATAGCCATACCTCATGTTGGAAGCATTCCGTCACATGCTTGCATGAATGTGGATGAAAGACGTCATCACAGTTCAAACAAACTAGAGAGAATCCTGTGAGATAAAAAAAAATGGCCATACGTAACAAAACCGATCAATTATTTGAGCAAGATTACAACAAAATAGCAAAAATAAAATTGTGCCCCCAGCAAAGACTCAGAACCACCGGACATCCCCAAACTCTGGACAATAGCTCCATGATTCCTTTGCTCAACTAGGAAGATAATGCATTTGTGCTCAATGATTATGTCTACTTAAATCAACATGATATCATTCAGTATACTAGCCCTTATATCGTTTTTATATGTAGTATTGGCATTCAGTTAAGCATATTTGCATGTAGCAATAAAAATGCAAAATATACCCATGATAATCATAGTTTATTGAAAGGCAAACTAAGGTCCAATCTACTTACCGGATTGAAATACGTTGATAAGAACAATGCCAAGTACTACCACACCTTCTGAAAACATGTTGTATAAATTAAGTGACAAAATATATAGCAAATCATCATCATCATCATCATCATCATCATCATCATCATCATCATCTGTTAATGTAATGAACAAATAAATTACAATTCTTACACAAAGCTGTTCGTCGAAAGAACAAAGCTTGAATATTGATTGAATGATACATACGAGGGGCATTTGGAAAGTTCTTAGCATGGTCTTATATCTCAGTAAAGGATTTACAAACCCTATCATGTGTGGTATCATTTTGAAGAGCTATCTTTCTTCTATGTTATGGCACAAATTTAATGAGTAAATTATACTGCAGACACGAAAAATATCATTTTGAATACATGTACTGTTTGTATACTGGAAAACGCAAAATTTCAGTGGAAAATATAACATATTACCTTTTGAAAAGTGTGCAGAACATTAACAATAGTTCATGAAATTATATACTTTTGTACCATTTGGTAGGCCACAATCTTGTACAGTTATTATACAATTGATGACCGAGTTGGATGTTTCTCATATCTAAATACTGGAACAGCAATACCAAAACCGTCTAGAAAGCAAAGCAATTTGCTATTTTTTTCGACTAAAAATCCACATGTCACAATGCACATATTTTGAAAATATATAACCGACAATAGTTTAAAAATGCCTAAAGTTGGTATTTTTGTCAAGCACACTTTATGCTTTTTGTATTGAAACCAAAATAAATTTTGTAAACCAGAACAAAGGGAAGATAACTCTTATAATCTCGCCATGGGGAAGAGTAAGTTTAGCTATGAGCTGACGTTCTGGTTCATTTTAATTAAAAACAGTGGCAAACAAAAAAGTAAAAAGACCTTGAGAGTAGAAATCAATCAATTTTGTGATGGTAAACGCGATACCATGAGAAGTTCTTATGCCATCGACAAAATGGGAGGGGTGAAGTTACCCCATCCACTTCTAGAAAAGTAGGAAAAGTGTTATTAGGAATAATTTTCTTGAATACATAACTAAACAAGCCACAATTTTTGCGCGACGAAATGATCTTTATGCATTGTTCGCTACAAATAAAGCAAAACATATATACTCAATAGGTATTTTTCGTGCTCTTGTAGTGACACAATTTATAGTAAAAGTATAAAGAAAAATCGAAAAATGTCCCATTTTTGAAAGTTTACCATTTCTCTATAAGTCAACATTTTCCGAATGTAAAGGTGGTAGTCGTGCAAGCAGTGATCGCATGATACAATTTAATAAAAATAAGTTGGCACCAGATCGTTACCTCGTCATATAAAGATCGCAAATAAGGTCCCAAATTTTCCTTCGCTTTTTTCCAAGTATTTTGCTTAAAATTTCCGCCAGTATATGAACCCCTACTCATTTTGAGCATGCGCTGCACGTGCACGCAAAGTCCTTTTAAGATAAAATTTAACCATCAAGTAGCCATTGAATTCTAGTTTCCAAAAATTGATTATTTGATAGCATTTTAACAACACATTGTGGAGTTATGATGCCATGCTAAGAACTTTCCAAATGACCCTCGTATATATATTTTAAGAATAAAAGTGGCACACTTGCTTATAAAGGCCTGTCATAGATCTCCCTCTATCTAGTCATTACAAATATGTTCTTAAAAGGGTATCCTTTGGAAACAAAGACCGCACCAAGGAACTGAAAGTAGAGTGTGCATATTTCCTGGGCCAGACTAGCTAGTCTCTGCATTTTAGGCTTCATCAGTGACCCTCTAATAGTTTCGAAATGGAAGTCAGTACAGGAACAAATATCATTGCAAGACTAAACACATTTTGCCTTTTAACTTGAATATCTGCTACTATACTCACTTAGTTGGCTTGACACACCAAACAAAATGATAATGCATGAAGTTATACTGAACGAAACTTCTAAACCGTCACTCAATATTTTCTCATATATCTTAACATATATGATACATACATGGCTACAATTTACACTCAATATGGAAAAATCAAATAAACTGAACCTGTCAAAATTTCATTTTCATAAATTGAAATTAACATGCTCAATTGATAGACTGTATAAAGGCACCATCGCATTTCATTTTCACACAAATGCTAACATTTGAACTAATCGCTTAAAATCAAGTATTCCCGGGACCTAAAGAAAAAAACACTTACTTTATGGTGTAATAAATGGACATTATTGAACATTTTTGGGTTTCGCTTTTATTAAGTAGGAATTTTCAGGTAAACCAAAATGTTCCTATGGAAGCCCATATGACATAAAACAACACAAGAATGCTTCATGGAGATGACATTTTTTTGTCTAAAATATTTCTAGAACTTTCCCGTGCTGTAAATGGACATTATTGAACACTAACATGTTTATTTAGTAATAAAGTAGCAATTTTCATGCAACTCAGTACTCCTATGGAGGCCCATAGGGCCTAAAAGAACACAGAAATGTGTTTATGGTGATGAAATGTTTTTGTCTACAATATTAATGAAACATCCGTCACCCATTAAGCGTGTACTGCATATAAATCTCGACACTTCCGATGTTCCAATGCAGCATTTGTGCATCACCGCACCAAAGTATGGTGGACTATACAGGACATTTTATGACATACGTAATACTTAGTTTTTGTCGAGTTTTCTCGTCAAACGAGTGCATAAATAAAGAATGACCGACAGGTTGTGTTGTAAACTTTCGGCTCTATCAAAACATGCCAAACCTTACGATAAATTATGAATCAGTCTGAGAGAGGCCCCTATTTCGATTGAAACCACAGCCCGACCTCTCTACTTTATACTCATACAACCCAAACGTTGTTATTTTTGTGATAAAATAAAGTTATCCGATAGTTGTCGATGCAAATACGAGTAAACATAAGGCGAAAAAACATTTAGCATCGTGTGCCACGTGCAAAACAGGTATAAGTACTTTATCGTTACGCATAAATGAACATCCTAATTGAATCAAACTTTGTTATGTTTAATCGACGGATACATGTGCCCAAATATACTGTGTTAAATATCATTTCAAACAGTATAATAATAAATGAGCTATATTGAAAAAATGTGTTGTGTTAAGTGGCGGTTTAGAAGTTTCGTTCAGTATATTTTAACATTGCCGAAATGCTGTTATGGAGCAAAAGGGTTAACGTAAAAACGGCTGTATTACTGGCAATTTCCAGCGGTATCGTGCTTCTAGGGGCCTGAAAATTTTTAGTCCATGAAAGAAACATGTGTGATCCGTACATCACATGTATATAAGTGTATATCCGTATATAATAGGCAGTTTATATGGTGCTTAATACTGGTTTTACATGTATAGAACAGAATAAGGTACCGATATACAACAACGTATAATAAAGTACATTTAAACACATTTACCATTCATCCTTCTCAAGATATCTTAATGTTCCAATGACCTTTGAAATGGAATTCCAAATTCTATAGATAAAACATACTAAAATTTCTTAATGAAAGTAAACAGAGGTGCGTGTAATGCACTGGTTGACATTACTTTGTTATCAGTTTAATATTTTGGCTTACTTTAGAAACAGGATTCAGGATCGTCTTCATCAATGTTCAAACTGCAATTGCTCACTCATGGCTACATAATACGAATTTGTTTATTATAGTGACATTTGCTATACATACAATTTCTAGACAATATTAGGTAAAACAAAATAACAGCACCCGGCGCAATGGACCTATAAGGCTACATGTACGTACATATTTATCACCTATGGATGAGGGTACGGACGATGATTTCATATATACTGACGATACATAAAAAAGTTCAACATTGAAAGTAGTGTAGATCCTGATAAGCCAGCTAATACTACATACACTGTTTTTATCGAAGCGATAATTTGATTGCACGGATAGATTGACTGGCGATAGGAAGATAACATAAAATAGTCAAGCAAGTATTTCAGATGTAGCACTTGGTATGCCATTCATCATGCTCTTATTGAGTCACTTTGGAGGTGCTGTACTGATTTGAGGGAATCATAAGATAGTGTAACGTAGCTCCAGCTACAGCATTATAACCGAAATCGTAAACTCTTTATTCGTGTTGTGTACTTTTAACTACATTGACTTAACCAAGCCAACGTTTTTCAATTGTTTTAATTAGAACAGTCGGACTCCGACAAAGGGCCCTGCTGTTAAAAGGGGATATCCGGCCGTTTGGCGACAATCTTGATTACTGTTCATCGGACAAAACCCATATTCAGACATGAACCATACTTTGATGAAGGTAGTTCATATACGAAATTTGGAAGAAATTGGGTGACGAATGACCAAGTTAGACACTTGCCAGCCATTCTGGTGGCCATATTGGTTATCAGACAAAGCCTATATTGGAACCTGGGCAAGAGTTTGATTAAATAATCCATATATGAAATTTGACAGCAATCAAGTAATAAATGACTAAGGTAGAGTGTCCACACATGAAAACTGATAGGTGGTGGCTATTTTGTCAGCCATTTTTGTTATCACCGTCTGACAAAACCCATATGTAAACTTGACCGAGAAGTTGATTAAAGTGATTAGTATATACAATTTGGAAGAAATCGGGTAATAAGTGACTAAGTTAGAGTGTCCACCAGTGCAAACTGACAGGTGGCGCCATTTTAGCGGCCATCTTGGTTATCGGACAAAGCCCATATTCAAACTTGGGTGAGCGTTTGATTAAAGTAATCCATATATGAAATATGGAAGCAATCGGGCATTAAATGGCTAAGGTAGAGTGTCAAAAAGAGCAAACTGATAGGCTGCGGCCATTTTGTTGGCCATCTTGGTTATCGTTCGTCGGACAAAACCCATATTTGGACTTGAACGAAAGTCTGATGGAAGCAATCCATATATGAAATTTGGAAGAAATCCGATTAAAATGACTAAGTTAGAGTGACTACGACACCGTACACAAGTGCAAACTGATAGGCGGCCATTTTGTCGGCCATCTTGGTCATCGTTCATCAGACAAAACCCGCCCGTATTGAAACTTGAACGAGAGTTTGATGGAAGCAACCCATATATGAATTTTGGAAGAAATCCGATTAAAAATGACTGAGAGTGACCACGACAGCATGCAGATTGGATATCCTGAATGACCCTCCAGGCAAGGAAAAATGGAAGAGGATAGTTAATAAACAGGTTAACGGCTATTGGACCGCTAGATTATCACATCAGTCAACACTATATTCAAGCTTAAAATACCTACATACAGCAGATTACTGCTACGGCCAACGAAATCCTGTGATACAAACGATTGGAAATGCAAGAGAAATTCCCCGTATTAGCACAAAATTGAAGCTGGTGACAGGGACGTACATACTCCAGAGTAATAGAGCTGCTTTCAACCAAAATGCCATAGATCCTACCTGCTTATTATGTAAGAATGGTGAAGAGACAATTAAACATTTCCTGCTGAGTTGCACGGCTTTGAGTTGTGCTAGAGAACCTATTATAGACAGTATTACTGATACCTGTCCTAGCTGTGCTCAGCTAATATTAGACTCCAGTGCCTGTAGTAAATCTTACCCCAAATGTGACCTACATAAACTAAAGACAATAGAATTTCAAAGCAGACGGTTATGTCATGCGCTGCATTGTGAGCGGTACAAAAGACTAGCAGCTATACCACAGAGAATCAGAAATATAAAACTCTCAAGTCTAATGAGGTTTTCCAGACCATAACATAGCAGGTTTCCAGTTCCTATTACACAGTATTCAAGATTGACACCTCCATATGAACTTTTATATAAACATTTTAAAAGAAACATTTTATAAACTTTTGACGTGTATATAGAGACTCTCATAACGTGTAAATAGGATGGTGGACTTAATCAACCATTTTAGCTGTGAAACGGTACTCCAGCGATCTGGAGGTGTGCCAACTGTGGCAGAATATCTTCTGGAACAGAACATTGGCGGCGGACATTTTGTCGGCCATCTTGATTATCCTTCGTAGGACAAAATCCGTATTCGAACTTGAACGAGAGTTTGATGGAAGCAATCTATATATGAAATTTGGAAGAAATCCGATTAAAAATGACTGAGTTAGAGTGACCACGGACAGACCGATGGATGGACAAGCCGAAAACAATAGAGCTACGCCAACGTTTGTTGGCGGGGCCCTAATAAGACATAATCACGATCACCCAATAAGGATGAGCCTCATGGCTCAAACCTAAAAACTGCTTTAAAACTACAGCCTTACAACCCCTTAAGAATACTTTGGTCATTTTGGTGATTCACCTTTCAACAGTATTTCAGTAATACTGAGCGCACGTTAACATCAGTACGTTATAATAGTGACGTCTGTGTGTCATTGTATTTTAACCCTACTGACGTTCCAAGCTGATCAGTGAAAGAATGTGAATACTTCGCAATAAAGTCGTCAAACACACAGAAATCAGTTAAAAAGAATTCTTTACATTGCTCATTTGTAGAACAATCTATATGTATCATTCCTTTTTGGGGCGAGTATAAAATTACGATGTTAATACATGTGTTTGCAGCCCAAGTGTTCATAAGTTAGTGAAATTTCTCTTACGGGATATTTGGATCAAATTTCGTATACGTATTTATTTTAATATTGTTCAGCAACTGGTATGCAAAACGCTGACGAGGGTTTGCCAAGTATCATTATGGCCGGACAAGGTCTTTTCGTGAAAATGCTCATAACTCTTGAACTGAATGGTATAGTTTAATCAAATTTTGCATACTAATACATTTTTACATATATTAGCCTATATGAGAGACATATATTGTCTGAGCTTATTTCAGGGATAATTGTGTCTGCATTTCTTTAATTTTAATGACCAGGTAATATATAATCTTAAGCCAAGGTTGTAAACTCAATTTCTCAAAGCCAACGTAGGTGCAAGCAACTGGGATATATGCAGAGAGGGGGCGCACTGCGCCGTCATCAGAACCGAAATTAGAAGATCTAGTATTAAACTCAACTTGAATCTTAGGGCTATCTGAACGCTGCTTCTGTACGGAACACACTTTCGTAAGGAACCTATTTCAGAATGGCTATCCATCCACCTTGATAGATATGTTGAAAGACTCTGTTCGGCTACCCAAACATTGTTTTCAATATAAATACCTTGAGTTTCATTCTAATAGCAAACATTCGAGCTGGGTCCTGCATATTACTGTCAGTTGATTACTGTTTGATAGTTGGGTACACATTGAGTCAGTTTCCACAACTTTCTTAGTATTGCGCTACATGATGGGAATATATAAAATAATACAAGAAATGAATCTTGCAACATAACTTCATGAACTTAAGCTGTATCAAAACCCCAACCTTGGAAATAAAATACAAGAAACAAATATGAAGCAATACAATTTAATCATGTTTAAAATATAAATGATTTCAGTTAAATACAGCTGACTCTCTTTCAGACCCATGGATCCAGTGATTTCCCCTTGATCTACAAATAGTTTCAGGATGCAAAACTTGAGAAAATGCACAAAAATGAAACCTTTGCGATTGCACAGGTCTCATATTTTGTACATTTCCTGAAGTTGTAACAAAAGCAAATGGTCATATGCAGTTTAATTTTTTGTTTGAGGTTTTACATCCCAGTCAACAGCCAAGGTCATGTTAGGATGGGCAGTTCACCTAACCACACTTTTTCCTGGGCAAGCTAGACTAAGCAGTTAACCAGCAATTTGTGCACATACTTTCGCTTGTAACTGACAAAAAAACCTCTTTAATGAGTGGAAGTAGGAGAATAACTAGAAATTATTTCATGATCTATCTCCACAAAAGTATGGGACCAGGCTGGGATCAAACTCATGACCCCTTGATCAGCAGTCAGGCTTGCTACTGACTGCGCTATGGGCCACACGTTCAGCTAATACTAGGAAATTTTGCTAAATTGTATCTTGATTCTTACTACATAATTATATAGAAACGCTAGTCTATCCATATAAAGGATACCATTGGTTAGGCAATGTCAAATATGAATTTGTTTGTAGAACTATCACAATTTTGAAGGAAATTCATCTATGATCGGTATGTTTAAATATTTTTTCGAATTAACTGAAAAGGAAAGGTATTCATATTTGGCACCAACTCTTTGCCCTAAATGCGTCAATCGCAACAAAAGTCATCTGCTTTTCTCGTCTGCTAAAAATGCTTAAGAAGCCTTTATGGCAAACAGTGTGGACCCAGATCAGACTGCTCCTATAGGAGCAGTCTGTTCTGGGTCCACGCTGTTTGCTTCTATACTTAATTATTTGCAGCAGACGACTTCAGAAGATGACAGTTTCAGATGCATTTTTTCTTGGCGCTTTAAGGGTTAATTTGGTAACATCCCTCAGGGTCTTTCTACACATGCAGAAAAATACCCTGCATCCCTTCACATCAACAAATTTATTTGCTATTCTCTGAGAAGTGTCTTATTCACATTCAAGTGTCTAGACAAGGGTTCATATTCAAAATAATTCTTAGTTCTTAACCAACACATAAGTTGTGGGTACACAAAAGAACCATCTCAATGAGTACCCAAAACAAATGTTAAAAGGGTGATGATAAATGCATCCCTTCACATCAGCAAATTTATTTGCTATTCTCTGAGAAGTGTTTTATTCACATTCAAGTGTCTAGACAAGGAATCATATTCAAAATAATTCTTAGTTCTTAACCAACACATAAGTTGTGGGTACACAAAGAACCATCTCAATGAGACGGTTCTTTTGAGTACCCAAAACAAATGTTAAAAAGTGATGGAAAAAAGCATCCCTTCACATCAACAAATTCATTTGCTATTCTTAGAGAAGTGTTTTATTCTGATTCAAGTGTCTAGACAAGGGTTCCTAATAATTAAGTCTTAGTTTTTAACCAACACATAAGTTGTGTGTACACAAAAGAACCATTTCAATGAAATGGTTATTTTTAGCACCAAAAAAATGTTAAACAGTGATGGATTAAAACATACTTTCACATTTCACGCTAAAAAAATCCTTCATCTAGACCTTTGCACATTGTATATCTTTAAAATATCCAAAACTTCAGCTTGTTCTTTGAGTTATCAGGGTTTGAGTGATTGAGAGTCAACTGTATTTGAGCCGCGACATGTGATTTCCAACAATGTGGCATTTTGAAACATGAAGACTCAAACGAGCCTGTGCCGCCTCCTTTTAAAATTAGAAACTCCAAATGATGTTCAATCAGTAGCTTAACACTCAAAGTATATTCAAGCGACTAGCAAAGGCTCTGATCAGACTGCCTTTATGCGCAGGCTGGTCTGAGGTTATGTTGGTTGCACATACAATATTGTTGGAAATCTAATGTAGTGGCTAATTTATTTAATTGTGTACAGGATATCATAAATCATGTGATAAACAATTGCTTTTACAGTATAACAAAAACAATATTTTTGCGTAAAATAATATTATGACACATAAACTTGTATAAAACATTGAAACAAAATTGTTAAATTTATGCAATTTAAGCATATATCTAATGGGCAAAGCAATTTTGGTGACACTATTACAACTAGAAAACATTATTACACACAGTTTTCCAGTCCAAAATCCTGCACATACTTGGGGATAGTAAATAAAAATAACCACCATATTAAAATTTAACAATTTTCTTCCAATGTTTTGTGAGTATAAAAATGTTACAGTGTTTACCCCACATAGTTGGATATCAAACCATTATGAGTCTTGTTGAAACCATTATGAGTCATGTCCAGGACATTGGTTAAGAGTGCGTAACGAAAATTTAATTTACTTATTTCTCAACCAAAACATATGTTGCAGGTACTCATAAGAATTGTCTCAATGAGACGGTTCTTTTAGGCACCCAAAACATATGTTTAAATAAATGGGCAAGAAAATATTAACAATTTTATGCTAAACATTTTTGTTTATCTAAACCTGTGCATGATGTCACTGAAAATATGGTCATCATGGGTTTGGTAGTGAATAAGAATTAAACTAGCCTGTCCAGCTACACAGGCAAGATAGATCACGTACACTTAAAAGCAGCAAGCTTAGCTGATTTAACCTCACCCCACAAAATGGTAACTTTAGAGAAAAGAGTAAACCATCATATATGAAGTCAGCTCTCGCCATCACCCAGAGGTCGCAAATGACACATGACAAATAAATAAACCTTTCATATTTTTGCCATCATGCTATTAAAGTTCAAATAAAAATTGGTAACTGCACATTTCAAAATTGGCCCCTTTAACGTCATCCTTAGGGACAGTGATAAAGACTAGCTTGAATATAGTTCTACTTTTCACTTCCTTCAACTTGATATATGCCAATACCAAAAAGATATTTAGAGACTAATACATGGCCAACATTGCATTATCAGGCATATCTGCATGGTATCTCCATTTTTGCATGAGGGCCCATAGGCCTGAGTTCAAATAGGCATCGTCGCTAGAATACCGTCTTTGGGGTTTCCGACAAGGCAAGACAAAACCCAGTGTCCTTAGCTACAAAGACTAGCTACAAAATTGAAATTTTGTTTGTAGCAAGTCTAGATATGATACTTTCTGATAAGCGAATAATAAAGGTGCTGATCAGTCTGCGCAGATGCGCAGGCTGGTCTGCGCCTTTGTTTTTCGCCAACATCGGAAGACAGATTTTCTCGCGTCAAGGCCCAAATATGGATTGCCAGGTAATAAGACAGTGGACATGTTTTAAACTTAAGATATTCCATGTTATGCTAGCATGTGCTAGCCATTCCGTCATGATAATTTGAATGATTTCATAAAACCATACAGACACAGCTGATAGGGGTGCACACATGGGCTTTTATGGGTGCACACGTGCACACATAATAGCCCATGTGTGCACCCCTATCAGCTATGTCTGTAAAGCTTGTATGCTACTCTGATTTCTTGAGAGAGAGAAATATGGATTTTCAGTTTGGGTAACTAAGCTTAATGATACTATTTTTTAAAAATGTGACAAATATATTTTAGACCCCTGGTTTCTTTCCCAGGGGATGAAGATATGTGCAAGATAAATTGTTTGTTTTTGTGTTGTTCTATTCCTCATTTCATTGAAGTTGATATGCAAAATGACCACTTTCTGGACAAAAATGAAAGGGGTACTTACATCTGTGCCCACGCATGGATTTTATTTAAACTTTGCATATTAATAACTTATTATATACAAACTATGAAAATGTACTTATCGATTTAGATAAAGAATAGTTAAGAATAAGGCTTAGGAAGCAACCCTGACGTACTCCGCCTTTTAGTTGGCCATCCAGAGCCCGAAAAAAAAATTCTGTTGGCATTTTTGAGTACATTTTGGCATCCATGCTCAAAGGGTATCTTGATGTGTTTTAAGAAGGATAGGGGTGGATGCCAAGTCTGGAAATGCCCCAAAGTCCCAGAATTAGGTCAAAGGTCGACTGAGTGCAAATTCTTGTATATACGTCAGATTTTAGCGTTTTTATCAATTAGCTATCCAAAATTATGATTAAAGGTAATGCAAAATCTCTTTTGGATGATACAGCCATGCTATATAAACAAACAACATCATCAAGGCATGATGTGTGTTTGGATCAAAGGTCATTTAAGTGCAAAAATCGGTGAAAATTGTAGCAATATTTTATGTATATAGGGGCAAAACTCAAATTTTAAGTTCCCATCTACCCTATTGGAAGAATTTTTTTATTGCTATCCTGCTAGGTGTGTGTCTATCATGTTTGGAAAGCTATGATTTACTAAGTTTCCTGTGGTCAAATATTCATAATAGGCATGTAAAGTACGTTACTGTATAAAATCAATTAAAATGTAATACAGTTAAAAATAACCATTTTATTTTAAAGAAATAATTTCTTTTGCTTAATGCTTCGTATGAATACGTCATTTTATGCAATTATCTATCCTTTAAACATAAGATGTGTTTAAGTTGTTACTTACGTTACATTTTACCATCTGAATTTGAATCATTTCTCAAAGGTACATCGTATATGTTCCTAGCTACAGCTTTCATGAAGGACTTGGCCATGATCTCATGCTTATAGGACTAAAATATATTTCTTTTCTCAAATCACACATTTGTTGTGTTTATTCCCATCTATAAGCAATTGTAAAACACATTTTACAAGGCAACTGCCTGCTAATTGCATATACTGAGCATAGCTTCATGAAAACACAAAGACCAAGCCTCCTTTCATAAAACATCAGGCGTGTTGAAACTATGATAGAATAAGGTAAATACCATATACTGGAAGGAATATATCCTCACATTGCTCTTCACATCGGCCTGTTAGCAGATGGTAACATACATAACATAAAGCTAATATACAGGTACATTTCTAATAATGACGATCCAGTGAAAACATTCTTAACTTATTGTGGGGTATATCATGGAAATGGCCCTGACATTAAGGGTAATCCTCCATATACCTTTTAACATTTAATAGTAGGGGTGTCCTTTCATTTGCACATATTAATCAAATGATGTTGATTCAAAAGCAGCATTTCTTTGAAATCAGGCTGCTTGTGTAAACGTATTCATCCATATATTGAAGCAGTATAGATATGATATTAAAGGTTACCTTTTATTTTAAGATACCATAAAATATATATGTATGTCTTTCACAGCGCCACTTTTTATACATTGTAATTGTTTCAGTGTCGATAAATTCAATTCTAAGTATCAGTATTAAACATATTTTGCTTATTATTTTTTGCAATGATGATAGCGATCAAATGCTATGAAGTTATTGGCATGTGTTTCTTTATGTTATTCTTTTTTAACTGTAAAATGCCAATGCAATTTTTATTCCAAATTAAGTTTCCCCAAAACAGATGTCTGGTGACTTCTTGGGATCACAGGCATTCACCATATTGGAGCAACTGGTGATTTGATTGTGTTTATAGATTTCTTAGTATTTAGAGTTAATGTGTCCTGAAATGGTTATCTAATATATCATTTACTAGCATAATCAATTGGTTTAACATCTCCGATTTGCTTGATGTATATAAGATCCTAAGGTAGTTAACTCGCCTGTTCTAGCGTAGAATCTATCTGTAAACCATGACAATTTGCTAGGACATGGATTGATTGCATATAGGGTAGATGACTTACATAAATGTATACATCTACTGCTGGTAGATACAAGTGCAATATATCAGATTGAATAGCATTTGTAACTGGTAACATACTCGAAATGTGTAGTTTTAATATGGCATTACTCTTGAAATAAAACTGAACTACTTCTTTTCACTATATACAAGACAGTCCCCAATCAGTGTTAGTCTTCACAAATATCTTCAAGGATATATAGGTACAAGAGTGAGCAAATTCATGCTTAAATGCTTTCTGAAAGCTGTTGTCAGCAATGTTGTTCACATTTGCGATGGTTTTGCATATATTTAAGACTATCACAATAAGCCTAATTTAATAAACCTTTTAAAACCAACAAACAGACCATAACCCACTTTTTATAGGACATATATAAAACATGTACTAGGGTTACAAATAGCTCAACAAAATCAAATAGTGCATAAACAAAACTAAAAACAAACTACCTTGTGAATAAGAAAAGCAAAGAAATCAGCTGCGTGTGACACTACTTTTTCAACATTCAGTTTAATCTGTGAGTTTCAGAGATGCAAACCATACTAGTGAATTTGGGAGTCATGTTTTTGTTTTATGCTTCAGAAAAAAATATGTTATTAAAAAGGTTATCCTTTGGAAGCAAAGAATGCACCGAAGAACTGAAACTAGAGTGTACAGGTTTTCTGGACCAGACTACCTATTTTCGGCCATTTTAGCTTCATCAGTGACCATCTGAAAAAGAAAACAGTCAACTAACCTTTAAAATAAAGTATCACTAACGTTCGAATGATTTGTTGTTTATGTTACCATTAAATATGTTCAGATGTTTTACAAGACTGCTATATGGCTCAGGTAACCTTACCTCAACCGACCTTAGTCTAAGATAATTAACAAGCAGAATAGTTTCTATCAGAATTGCTGTAGAATATAATAAGATAATCATCATTACAATATGATATGAACTCTAGTTAAACAAAACATAGAAGATTCTAATGGGGACAGATGATAAATTAATTTTATAATGTAATTGTCAACAGTGAAAGGTGAAAATTAAAAAAGAATTCAGCATACAAGGAAAATCTTTAATACTAGATCTATGTAACACCCTATATTTGGACATAAACCATGCTGGTTCTGTACTACGAAAGCTTTGGTTGATGTTATATTTGCAATCTTCAAAAACCTATATCTGCTCAAGAAGACACTCAGCACTACCCCTGCCTTAATTCCTGCCTTGCCACTAGATGTATGAAATAATGCTATGCTATTTTAAGTAAATTATTGATATTAAGTCAATACTTAAATCATGATGTAGATTGCATGTTTATTGTAATGTACCATTGGTAGAAATCTGTAAACTGCAATATGAATGTAAAAGAGCCAAGCAAATTGCAAAAAGTAGTTGAGTAAGACCAGGAAATGCCTCATTCACATATTGCTGACCAACCCATGGCACTCTTTTAAATTAAAGTAAGTAAGGGTTGAAAGATCAGGAATCGATACAATTAAGTACCACACCTGACCCAGGAAAGTCTTATATAGAATAAATTGTGTGTAGTATATGTAAGCGAATTGGGGAGAGCAGACCCAAATTTTATATAAGCCTAACAACAATTTACTACCTTTATCCATTTATGTAAGGCACCTTTTGTTACCTGCGTTACCTCATTAATATATGTGCAGCAATTTTAGATCCATTATTGTTAATATAGTTATATTTTGATTTCATTATGAAAGATATTTTGCCAATTCCAATGCAATGTCAATTGAAAAATGAATCTGCAAGCAGCTATGCATTACATGCTGGAGCCGGTACAAATCACATACTAATTAGCATATTTAAATATTTACTTGATTTCACTTCATTGCAAGATAAAGTTATAAACAACTTCAAATATATGAAAATGAACATTTTCAATTAGAATATAGATCAACATCATGTATGTTTCAGGTCAGGTATCATTGTTTATTCTTATACAGGTAATTTGTAAAATCATTATCTGCAATTTAGAATAAAATGTAACATAAGTATCACTGACGAGCAGAAATACACATCACAGATGTATGCAATTGATTTTAATGTCTAATTTAAACATTTAATGCTTAAACTGTTTCACTAACTTAAACTGTTTCACTAATACTATTAAAATAAATCAACATAAGCCTTGTATTGTGTGTACAGTTATTTTCAATGTCAGTAGGGTAACGTTGATTACAGGTGATTTATAGAAAAATGACCACAGAAAAGTTATTAAATTATGAATTTCTAAGGTCCCAAGACATATCCCAAACTGGAAATAGTTTTACTTTCTGAAAGGTGCAGCAAACTCTCAAAGTAGCCCACATATCTCAGTTTAGCCCAAATGAGGAAGAATTTGCGTCATAATTGCACAAAACTTACGATGTTTGTCTTTGTAAAATCCATAAAAGGATGCTTCCAATGGGGTTCCTTTAATAATAAACATGTTAATTTAAGCCTTCTGAAAGACTTCTACCAATTTTAGTGTTTAAAAACATCTTCTTCTTGGACCAGAGAAAAAAAAGAAACGCAGTTTGTAAAAATGTTCAGATTATTGCACTTGATGACCTTTGACCCCATTTTAAAGCCGACATATGAACATTTAGTTATGAAAAATATTTTCTCAATAATTTGCAGACTTATAACTATAAGCATGCAAAATTTGGCTTGAAATGAAATGTGTTTACATATAAAAAGATAAAGTTGTTTTACAGTAGTACATAATTTCTCATTTTTGCACTCAATGACCTTTGACCTAATTTCTGGCCTTCATATGCAAATTCAAAATTGGCATCCACCCCTAAGGCTTTGTATACATGCTAAGTATAATGTTAAAAGTGGTCTAACAAATGTACTCAAAAATGCCAACAAAACCAAAAATATGCATCTTTTTTCGATTCGGATTGCCAACTATTTGAGGTGGTACATGTCTCTAAATTTCTATGTCCTAAATCTATAGTTTTGTTTATTTCTATGATTTGTTATCTAGATTGAATCCAAAATACCATAGGCATTATATTAATACCACAAAACCATTTGGATCATTTATGGTTTACTTTTTATGAAGAAGTGATTATAAAATTTCAATATTTTTTCTCAAAAATTTACAAAACATTCAACAATCAATTCCAAAGACAGAAATGTTGTAGTCTTTGTCAAGATATCATATTATCACAAAAACATGCCATAGATATCCTGCTGATCTGAGCCAAATTTTATGAAAATCCAAAACCAGTAACTTTGTTATTTCCTACCTCTAATGGGTGTATGTCAGGGTTTTTTAGGCAAAATTAATTATTTAGTTGAAATGAAAAGATAACTCGACAGAAGGAGGCTGTTATGAAATCTACTTGCATTTTTCTTAAAAAACAGACATGTTTAGACAATTTCAAATGATTCAATGGTCCAAAATGCCGAAGGTCATGGCCCCATGTCATGGCATTATGGGGCCAAGACAATGTGTATCACTTCCTCAAGTCCTGAATGATATTGTTTAAGAAACATAATATCATAACAATTAACCTGTAAAACAAGAAGACCAAATATTTCCTTTATATCACAACTGAACTAGAGTAACCACATTTGGGTGCTGTGACCAGGATAAAGTGTAACAAAGTCTTATCAAAGGTTTCATAGAACTGTGTTCTACATGAATACGTGAGGGCCAAAAACGAAACTGCATGCCTAGAATATATAGCCAGCTAAAGTATAAATGTTGCTTTTTGATGGAAATCAGTTTCAGTTTTACAGAACAGAATAACCAGAGAAGATTTAAGCATTAAATTAGCAATATCTTTGGGGCCAAGAGTTCTCTGTGACCAAAATGGTTAATTTTAAACAAAAGGTTTGACAGGGGGCTATTCTTGTGAACCAGGTTTATTAATGAGGCTTACAATAATAAAATCATAGATATAAGGTTCTTCTCCTGTATGAACCGACTTGTCATAAGATTTCTCTTCTGTATGAATTAAAATTCTTAATAATGTTATATATTACATGTAACATTGGTTAGATGTAGTTTTAACGTTAGAAACTAGATATGTTAAGTACAGGTGTCACCATATTGTATCAATTTGGGTAATATTATTGTGTTAGCACTTCATTAAATAAGAATTGTGGCACTAAATATCAAAGAATATTGTTTTTTTCTTTGCCAATCCATAATAGGGAAAAACACTAAACATATCAACTTCTATCAATAAATGTACTAGCATGGTGATTCAAACTAAGCAAGTATTCAAGTATGTTTTACACTGAAACATGATTATTGTATTTTTACGATTTGATGAATTAGGACCATGTGTTTACATCAAGTTGAAAAAATATGTTACCGGTCCTTGAATTTCATGAAATTTGGTCTACAAATTCTTAACATATATGGATAGTTTATATGTTGAAATGATATCTTGACAAAGACCGCAAAGCGTAAAAAAAATAATTCCAAATTTGACTGAATACATAATATACAGTTGAAACTTGGGGTACCATGTCATAAAAATGAATGCCCACCCACTATCCTAATACATACAAAGCCATTTGTAGTATCAGAGAACTTATCAATGATGTTGTTATTTAATAAAACATTTCTGCACCCGTTACATGATATGTCAATTACTTTAGAAATGATTATAACTGGGTACCCTAAGGTATTGTAGTGATATCATACATGACGTCATAAATTAGCAATGGAATTTCATTAAAACTCAAACGCACCATAAATATAAAAGTCATGCCCCAGACAATTAATAAACATAATATTATTAAATTCTAAGCGTGGGCAGACTCCCATGTTAATTTCCCAGGAATCAAGAGTTTGTAAGCATGTTGCTCTACACTTCATTTCCTTCAAATTGATATGCATCCAGACACTTTTATGAAAAAGAAGACTCAAGGCCCCAAGCCCAAGCAGACTGATAGTCTGTTTTATATCTTATACTACTGTGTCAGCATGCAAAATGAAGGGTAAAACATAAAAATGCCTTTTTACGGTGCCAATTAAATAATTGACCTGGGACCCCTTGAAGTGGAGCTCCTTGCGTAGACTAGACTTAACCCTTAAAGCGCCACCTATAATTTGCTGCAGACGACAATTTCAAATTTCGCCGCTTTTTCAAAAATAACAAATAAAGCATGATATTTCATGAGAATCGTCTGCTGGCAGACAATTCTCATGAAAGAACATACCTTATTTTTGTCGAAAACTAGGAAAGATGTCGCAAAATTTTTTGACTGCTGCAGTCGTGATTGGCCAGGGTAAAAACACTTCACAA
>CAXHUL010000673.1:60939-95214 GCA_964019695.1 Loripinus fragilis
GAAGATATGGATTTTTTAAAAAAGAATATTTATCCCAACTGAATTGCTAGGATTGTGCGTTTAAAGATCCAGTCTAGTAGAATGCTTAAAAGTATATGGTAAGTACATATCCTCATGGCATGGGCAATTGAAACAATACTTACACATAAGGATATATAATCAATCTTGATATTGTCCATACAACTATGAAAATCACGAAAAACACGTCTGTGGCCGATTCTTTCTTTGTGTATATAGACAGTTTCGTCATCTAGAATAAAAAGATAAAAATTTATTAACCATTTACTCCATAATATAGCATTTTGAGGCCTTTGAAATATCATGTATTTGAAAATATTATGGAAAATGGTGCATTTGCTCATTTCGAGCAAATGCTCCATTTTCCATAACATTTTAAAAAGTATTCATAACTTTACTTAAATTTTTCAATATTTTTTTCAATGTTGTCTAAAATAGAAATGATGTCATGGTCTAAAATAGCCTATGGAGTAAAGGGTTAATATAGCTCTAGATAAGATTTTTAGATTATTATGCAGCAGCTCAAAATTGTTTGGATGAAAGGTCAAAGGTAAACTTGACCTTTGGTGCTTATCTATAGCCATCGTCTCAATAGGTTATACATGTCCAGCAAGTATGATGCGTTGTTAGAAAAATTGAATTTTTAAAATTTTCCCTATATATTCTCAAACAAAAAGATAAGTCCGATTTTCATGGTACTGTATCTTTCGATACAGTTAAGATGTCGCAACAAACAATAAACCTTAATGTTTATCAAACGCCAGACACAAAAAATGGTAAATATTTGATTTTATCTTCTTTTCTCGAAGAGTTATTTAACCTAAAGTGAAAACAGCTCATTCGACCATCATAAGCAAGTAGACCATCAACACGTGACACATTTTACGTTAAATGGCAACCAGGAACGTCCAACGACGAAAAACATCTAAAAATCCCAAAAGTGCTTATTAAACGAGCGAAATTGCAACTCAAAACCGTAAATTTATGAAATTAACAGAAATTACCTCCCTTTGAATTAAACAAATAACAATTGAAGCTCCGTTTCTCATTAACCTAGCATCATTTTGAAACCGTTTTTGTTTAATATGTTGTGCGTGTGTATGGCAACGATTGCACAAAAGATAAAAATAAAAACTATGGCTGATGTCGACCATTACATGTTCACTAAATCTGTGTTTTATACCCCACCCCTTACTGAAAAAAACACAAGCGAATTTCCAGGTTTAATTGTTTTGATGATGGTAAGACTTAATTAATGTTAAAATGCTTGTGATGACGAAAAAGAAATTCAAATTTGACCGACTCTGTTGATTCTCAAAATGATGGACCAACAACGAATTGTCTGTGTGTCTTCACGCAACCTCCTGATCGATGTTTTGTGACGTCAGAGTATTTTACAGATTAATGGTTGTGGCCGTAAAAGCAATGTCTACAACTAACATGCATAACATTTAACTAGAGTTTGCTCAGTGATGATTAAATGTTATTGAACGGTTCGGAATTATAATGGACACCCAAGCTTTTGAAGCTGTGGCTTTTGGTTTTAAGGGTACTCGTATTCTCTTACTTGTCAGCGGCTCTACTGGTTATCAAACGAATTTCGTTCAGTTGCATAACGTTTCCAAATGATAACAGTTTGTAATGTAAAAATTTGAATGAAATGCATTCATACATTAAAGAGACTAGGTCTGTAACTATGAACATTTTTCGAAAAAAATATCTTTTCTTCTTAAATCATTTGTAAAAATAGAATTAAGTTATGTTTTCACAGTAAATATTTCAGTACAGCTAAAAACTGCATGAAAAAGTGAATTATCTTATAAAAACAGGTGATTTTTCTTTTGTCAGGAATTATTTACGTCCCTCCAATAATTCTAGACAGTTGATTTTTAACATAAAAACTGTTGTTTTGATAGTGATAAATTGTTAAGTTTTATGAAAAAAGTAAAATGTTTACCTGAATTTGTGTATTTTTACTGTATTCATGAAGAATAAAAAGTTTATTTCCAAAATTAGAAGATCAAAAGTTGCAGACTATGCAGCTTTATGAACTGGCAGACATAAACGTCAAGCGGACATAACTTTATTATTGGGAAACAAATTTGACCTTGCCACAAAGTATGTTAAATTCAACCTTAGATAATCATGTATGCAGAATTAAGCCTACATCCCCGATACTACATAGCAAGACTCAAGGTCATTAGCCTTTTGTTTCCAGAGAAAAAGTTTTAACCTTTGTTTTACTAAAATGGGCGTTACAGCCAACTTGGTCAGTTGACCTTTAACTTAGTCATTTTAAGATTGTCTCATCTAACGGATACTCTATATTCAACTCATAGGTGTCTGAGAAGAATATGTTACGACTAATATGCAGCAGCTCAAAATGAGTAACATTGGATGAAAGGTCAAAGGTCTGCTTGACCTTTTGTACATATCTATAACCATTGTCTCATTAGGTTACTAAAATATAGTTAGTATAATACTTTTGGCTTTAAGGGTTATAGAATGTGGAAATGCATTTGGAACAAATTTGACCTCGACACTAGGTAGGTCAAGGTCAATTAAGGGTCATCATTTGAACAAACTTGGGAGGCAACACTTCGCAAGTACTGCATAATAAGTACCAAGGTCATTGACCGTCTAGTTCTGGAGAGGAAGCTTTAAACGGGGTTTTTACCATAGATGGGCAGGGTGGCTGGCCTCTTGATTATGTGACCAAAACCATTTGTATAAATTTTAATTTTTTCGCACCAAGATGTCTTCACATAAAAATTGAGTTCAATTGGCTCGATGTTTTCTGAAAAAATCGGTTTTAATATATTGATGGGAATCCAATGTGAGTGATCTCAAAGTAAAGGTCAAAGGTCAATCTTGACCCTTGTGACTATTTTATAGTCATTTTCTCATTAGGTGAAGCATCTAGTGCTTATAATTACTTTGGCTAAAATCAATTTTTCAGAAATACTCCCATTCAAATGCATTAGCAAACAATTTTGACCTTGATGTAAAGTAGGTCAAGGTCAACCTAGGATCACCATTTGAACAAGCTGGGTAGTCCCTGCATCATCAATGCTACATACCAAGTCCCAAAGTCATTGGCTTTCCGTTTCTGGAGAAGAAACTTTAAAGGGTGGCTGCCATCTTGGTCATTTGAACAGGACTATTTGAACAAACTTTCGTTCACTTTCCTAAGAAGTGTCCATATGAAATTTGATTTCAATTAACCCAGTGGTTTTAGAGATGAAGATCTTTGAAAATGCTGACGGGATACGAAAGACGGAGTCATTCGTAGCTTTCGGCTTAGGTGAGCTAAGAATTTATGTTTATTTTGAGCAAATCAAAACTTGCCTCACGAGGTAGATATCAAACCTAAAATCAGAACAAAGGTCCTGGTGGTTAATATTTAATATTGACATCAAGACAGCTAAAATATGTACACGTGTATTAAAATGGACTTGTGACTTGTGGCGTAACGTATCCTCAAACAAAAAAGTCCTTATGATCTTACCGATAGCCAAGTGTCTGCTGCATCATGGACTACAAGTACCAGAGTGCCAATTCTCACAAAGTTCACAATCCAAGAGAAATACATAAGAATAATAGTTGCAGCATGATGAACCATCAACTCAGTAAAGTCCTGAAAAAAGTGAAATGTCTGGTATCGTAACAAACTATACAGCTAACAAATAGTAAATAATCAATTACAGCGAATTTTCATACATCTCGACAGACAACACATCAGAAAAAATGGAAATTTGCCATAGACGAGAAGTTATAATTTTAAATTGTTTTCAATGACCACATTTTCCAAAAAAAGGAAATAAATCGTAATTTGTGGTATAGTTCCTATCTATAAAAAATCTGAAGACCATTTTATCATCACCTCTTTGAGAGGTAGAAATCATGAGCGGATCATGAATATTCCTTCCAGTGGGGGTGGGGGTGCTCCTGAAAACTTTATTTGAGCCAGTGCGTGAGATTTCAAACAATGTGGCATTTTGACATGTGTAGACTCGGAAGAGCCTCTGCAGCCTCCTTTTAAGCTTAGAAACTCCAAGTGGTGTTCAGGCAGTAACTTAATAATCATAAAATATTCTAGCGACTTGCAATGTCTCTGATCAGACTGCACGTATGCGCAGGCTGATCTGAGGCTTCGCTGGTCGCACATATCGCATTGTTGGACATCACATGCCATGGCTCATTTTTAGTCAACAATGTATTTCACAATGGGCGTCGGGAAGCAATTGGACCCGATTGTTTCTCGATAGTGCTCCATATCAGTATAGCAACCTGTGATTTCCAGGGGGATCCGGACCCCCTGCCCCCCTCTGGATCCGCTCATGTAACTCCGATAATAAGATATAGTATGTGTATTTATAACAAAAACAGACCAGAGTTTTTTTTCAGTTGGTTAAGAGGCAGACTCATGGTGATAGACAGATTTTAGTGTAAATTTCTGAATATTTTCTTATCACAAATTAAGCTTTCTTACCCAATAATTTTCACATATGTTTTTGGACTTCATTGAGTACCAACAACATATGTTTTGATTGAGAAATGAGAAAGTTATTTTCAATTATGCATTCCAACAAGAGGCCTGTGTACATATGTTATAAAGAAGCAATGAATACACCTTCTCAGTTATTAAAGCATTTGGCTGTTTATGTACTTTGAGTTAGAAATACGATACTAAAGTTCACAGAAGATAGACTTTTATGACTAGCACACCGGTTTACTCTGGGTAAAAAAATCTTATCTTACCCATGTCATCTTATTGTAGTGACATTATGATATTATGTCGCATTGCAGGGCCTTGTAGCATACTCAGGAATATCTGGGAGCTTTTGTAAAGATAAAAATGTGGTATTAAATAGTGAGCAAGAAAAGTGATACAATTTTTTTGTAAGTTTGGCTTAGGAAAATATGTCCCTCGTGATCACACTTTGTCATCACTCCGCCAAACGGTGAATTTTGGACATATTTTTTCTATTGAAGATTCCTAATGGCGAAACGTCGGTGTAATAAATGAAAATATTATTGTGTGTTGGTGTTGTATCAATTGATTTAACTAATCAGTAGTGGAACTTGATAAATGCTAGATAAATGAGTGTATGCTTTCTAAGTTATTATAAATTCGTATATCACATAGATTTGGGCTGAAGTCCTATGGAAAATAGTAAAGATTAAGGTCTTTTCAATGACTGATTTTTAGCATGTTTCAAGGCAAACGCATTCGTCATTTCTTTCAACCTTCAATACCTTTGTACTTTTCAAACCTTTTCTTTTCAACATAAAATAAATCTTCTATGATTATGTCTGTAAGCGATCACAGGTCCAAATTTCTAAATCATGATGCATGTATGTCCCCGAAGAGATATGCTACAGACTGAAGGATTTATTAACTTTGAGTGAGTCAGTTTATTCCGAGGTATAACACAAAGGTAACAATGGTTTCTTGTTTACAGAAGCTTTAGACATACATTTTTGCTAGTGAAGGATTAAAATGTTGTGCTAATAGAAGCAATATGCTGAAGTTTATTGGTAAAAAAAAATAGAAATATATTGTTTAAATCGTTAATACAAATATCAAAAATGAAAGTTTTGAGTATCTTGACACATATATGACATGCGTAAAGTATCTATGCAATAGGACCATTTTTTGTCACTTTACGCGTCACTAATTTCTGTACGTGGATAATTTATGATATTTTGTCACTCTAGATAAAATATATACTCATTGGGTTTAAATATGTAATCCTCTACTGTCTTATTGAAGTTATTAAGCTTGGGATTCTAAAAGGTCGACATATTTTTATTTCTGGTTTCCCAACAGAGTTGCATTTTGGTGAAATAAGGACCTGGTGTAACATTTCCTGACCGTATCTGATTAAGCTATGTAAAAATAACACTTCAATGAAACTTTTATGAACATAGGACGACAATTACCAAAATTGTGGAATTTCATTGAAAAATTGCGAGTACAAACATTGTAGAAAGACCAACGGGCTCTGAACCTTACAAAGAAAAATCTATTACAATGCTATTTTTCAGAGTGCAACTACAATACAATTAGTCGCTTTAGTAACCACTAAATCTAATTTATCTGCTGTACTTAATAAGCTGAAAACTCAATTTCGGTAGTACGCGGTAGAGATAATCTATAAAATGGGCAAACTTGAAATCAGTCCTGTTATCAAATATCTTCATATAAAAAGGGATGATCATCTAGAACGTCCATGAAACCATGAAAGCATAGTCGAATCTGAGAGCACAACAGATAAAGCAGTGTTTGTGAAATTAAATATTAGATTATTTTCAAGGTGTGACTGACCTGCTGGGAAATGGCTGACCTTTTGGCTCTCGTTTTTGAAGTCAAATTGTGAAGGTGTCACCTTCCCATTGGTATCCTGGGTCAGTTGTGGTGCTTGATTTTATCGATTCCTGATTTTTGCTATCTTTCTTACTTTGGCATGAGCCCTCGTAACAGATATTTAAAGTTTGGTTATAATTTGAAGCATTTTTGAATTAACTAGATTTTTGTTGAAATACTCTAAAATTTGCTTGTTGAAAATAAATGGAGATGCAAACATATGCAACTTCGTTCATATTTGTGAAACATATGTCTCATTGTCAGCGAGATCACTGTAATGTATATCTGATGAGAATACTATTTTGTGTCATGGCACAGGAACACCCCTGACTTGAATCCAATGGATGCCGTTTAGTGAAGTAAAATGAATAAGAAGATAAAATGTCAGCTTTATTTTGTCACAAGCAGCGAATTCAATGCATATCAATATGAATAAAATTGATATTTTTATACAGTGAAAAAATATCGTATTATTTCATTAGTGACTGATATCATTTATATTTTTTCACTATAACAAAACAAGACTATCTTGGCAATGCTGGGAATGGGACATTTTCAAAAAGGGTTTTACTAAAGGGTATTTGTGAGAAATCACACTACGCATGTTTTCACGTCAATTTCAAACATAATGACGTCACTGTGTGGCCTGGCGTAGGGCTTATTTGCACGTGCCTATATTAAGGTACACGTAATAGTCTTTCGTTTAAATGCCAATTGCCTACGTCTCACTCGTTAAAATGTAATATTAAGCCATTTTCTAGGTTCACACTATTTACACCTAATGTTATACCCAATAAATACGCTGAAAAAGGCAAATTGAACGAGAAACGACGAGGGAAAATGTTAGGTTGTGCTTTCTGTAATTCTCCATTGAACATAAAATAAAAATAAATTTTACTTTTTTCGGTAAATACCAAATATATTTCATCTCGTTGATAAAAATAACAGTATTTTCACTCATGCTACGCACTCGTAAAAAATACTGTTTTTTCACGGCACTTGATGAAACATATTTGGTATTCACCTAAAAAAATATCCTCTATATATCAACTGATTAATGGACCGCAACAAGACTTGCTGGATACACACATTGATAAAGCTTTCCAGCGGACAATTGTTGCATATATACTAACATGTTTCCAGACAAAAAGAAGAATTATTTGTGTTGTCCAGTATACTTTTGCCTCCAGCAAGCCCATGTATATATAATAAACCCCTTCAGCGGCTGAACTGTGTAATATAGGCATGCTTCTTCAATAAAATGACATTTTTGTACTGTTATACCTTGGAGTAAAACGAACTTAATTTTAGCGGGATATTTCGATTCAGTCTGTAGCCTAAGAGTTTTTATCTCGGACAACAGTGCAGACTCTGATTAAATGCTGCATTATGTGGCATTTCATTAAGGTCTTCGCTATGCACCAAGGTACCGATTTACCAGTTATAAGAATGAAAAGTGTGTACTTCTGACGGATTTTGGATTCGGTGAGCACACTGCGTTGATGGAAGCAAATATACTCCTCAAAATAATTGAAGGACCAATACTATCAATTATGACATTGATGCATTTTGTATAGAATGTATTTTGAAAACCAATTTTGCGATATATCCGAAATTTTTCGGACATCTTTGACGCCCAATCACCAAGTGAAACAGCAAAAAGAAAATGGTAGAAAATGTTACCAACAAGGATTTTTTGTCATTTCAAAACTTGACCTAAATGTATTGGAATGTCATTTTTTGTGTGTGATCCATGGACCACAGAACTGCATGAAATGAATAAAAATTGCTTTTAGATGTTGAAATCTTTATTTTTGCATGATTTTATGGTGTTTTATTCCCGTCGATACCACCCATTTCTTCCCCTGAGAGAAAATTGCCCCTTTTGGCTATGGCATAATGGCCAGACTATGGATTCCAACAACTGGTTTTGGCGTTTGTCTGTGACAATCTTTAAACAATTCGTCAGGACATCTTTCTAACACTCAAAGGCATAGAATGACGATTGAAAATCTGATTCTTGATGGCCAAGTACACACATTGTTTTCAGAAAACAAAACAATGTCAAAACTCCATTGTCAGAGATGAAAACGCTTGCTTCCCAGTATATTGAAACTGTTTGAAGAAATGTTTTGCATGTTAACTGAACTGTTTAAAACAAAGTTCAATTTGATGCCTCTTTCATTCTACTCGAATGACCACAGAAGAATTTCTTTACCCCACCCACTGCCTTTTGAAAGTGTGTTTTTGAGGGTATGTGCATTTGAGACACAGTTATGGCAGAATTAGGCATGGGAATCATTAATAATGATTCTTGATTTATGGGCATAAAGAATAGAAAGATTTGGGCCTAGTTTTACAGAATCTAAATGTTTGAGCTAATTATACTCGCGTTCTAAAATCTTGGTCCTTTGATTATTTTGAGGAGTATATGATAAACTATGTTTGTGTATTACCTTTCTTCGATGGTCAACGAAAAGTGTAAACACTAGGCCCCAGTAGAAGGCTAACTCGGTGACATAGTACCAATAAACGTCCCGAGGAACATGCTGAAATATATAAGAAATCACGTGGTTTAAATACCATATTCCATAGGTAAAGAGTTTCATTGTGGAACTTTGAAGCTATTAGAGGTTCACTGATGACGACTAAATGGCAGAAACTAGCTAGTCTGGCCCAGGAAATATGCACACTCTAGTTTCAGTTCTTTGGTGCAGTCTTTGCTTCCAAGGGATACCCCTTTAAAAACATATTTGAGTGTAGTAATTGTGACCGTTTTCTCAATTACCAGTTTCACATTATGTTTTGGGTTCTCAAAAGAACCATCTCATTGAGAAGATTCTTTTCGAGTACCCACAAAGTATGTTTTGGTTGTGATATAAGAAACAATAATTACTTGCTCTTATGTAGGGGCCTGATTTATTCGATCTAATGAATACTTTTGACATATTTTTTTCAAAATGACATAAACTCTTTTATCACATGACGTCGCGCGTGTCTGTGAGTGATAAAGCACCATGCAATACAATCGATAAACCACTAGTGGCTTTAACGTTATGACGCCCATAGCAACGTTGCGAACATAATAACAAAATAATCACTTTTCTACGCCGCAAATTCGATTTTTAAGCAATTTTAATGTCAGATGATAAATAGATTCTAGCATTCGTGCTCTTGTATCATTGAATTTATTAAACTCGTTGCGAAAAAGCGATAAAATGCTCGGCAAGCCTCGCATTGTATTTCTTTTCCCCAACTATTTAATAAAATCAATAAAACATGATCACTCATGTCAGATCCTCTATGTAAACAATGTATATCTAGATGAGTTGGCTTCTCATTTAGCCAGCTCATTAGGATCCACACTGTTTGCTCATGTACCTGAAATATCCATATGAGCTACGAATTTGTACCTGGATTCATTGGAAATCAGAAAATCATCTTGTTTAACAACCCATAAAAAAGTAAGTTAGTATGATCAGCAAATACAACAATCACACACTGCAGACCAACCCACAGCAACGCGAGGAAGAGCCACAGAACATTTATACTGATAATACATAATGTAAGATGATAATAGCAACGCAACCAGATTTCTTCTTCTTTAAGATGATTACACAACTATTGTAGCCTATAGATAAGTTAAAAGTGACGTAAAAGAGCGTACCAACACTTGAAGGTAATACAGGTTATACCGTTATTAACGGTAAAAAATTACATTTATACCTGACAAAGGTTTTCAAAATACGGAAATATTATACCAAGCCGTCATAGCTCAGTCGGTTGAGCCGAGGCATAGATTTGTATCTATATCTATTAACGAGAGGTTTAAAACGGGCGAGGGTTCGAATCCCACACGATTGATTTTTTTTCATGAAGGAGATATTTTTAAATATCATTATTGCTTAAACAAGACTTTTTATCATTTTTTGTTATTTTTTAAATGTTTTTACTATAGTATTCTTTGAGTGTTTTTTTGTGTGTTTTTTGTGAGTTTTGTCTAGTTTTTTTACATTCTTCACATATTTATTTCATTACAATACAATACAAAACAATACAAAAGGTCAGCACAAACATTTTTGTCTGCTTATTCTGTGTCGGAATAGTCTGAGCACTCTGTTGCGGTGTCTGTGTCTTCGTCACTGGAGGTCACCTGAATAACTATCTTCTCCATCTCCGCTTCCACTGCAATGTCAGCATCCCAGTACTTCCTCTCTACTTCCTCCACGTGCCTGCAACTGGAAGCCCAGTCATCCTCGGTAACTGCTGCAATGGCAACATGAGTCAGCTGTATAACATCCGTCATCTTAAAACTGACATTTCGTCTGGCGATGTATCCTTTCATCGTTGCCCAGATCAGCTCAATCGATTTGAGGTCTGCATGGTAGGCAGGGAGCCTGAGAACTGACCTTTTCGTAGGTAAAATGATTATCAAAGTTTCTATGATTAATAGAAAACCAACTGCTCCAAAGCTCAAATTTGTAAGTGGGTGGTAAACGACAAGCCTTTTTGTAAAACAGCTGTTTCTAAAAAAAAGTGTAAGGAGAGTAGACTTACATGTATTACAAGACATGTCATCAGGTCTGCTTTTCGTTTTCTGCGATATCCCGCGATATAATAAAGGTCATCATTCACAAGAATAAAATATCAAAAAGCAAAGATAAGAAAATATGCCATGATTGGGGTTCGAACATTCAATTGAAAAACTTCGGGACAGAGGTCTACGATCTTACCACCACGCCAGCCCAAATGTGACAAATATTTATGGTAAAAGAATATAATGTACAAAGTTAGCGAAACCGTTTTACCTATTTACATCAATGGACAATGTTGAATTATCAAAACATGCTCTGACGTCACTTTGAACTTATCTAGTAAGTACAGTAGTATGCATAACAAAACAAAAATAAACGCAGAACTCTCACAAACTATAGGAACTACATTATACAATAGAGCAACAACAACAGAACCACCGCATTAGAACGGACAGCAGCCTAAGCCACTGGTGGGGGGGGCTTAAATAAATTTTACAGGCAACTTGAATATGGTATACATTTTGTACAGTTATAGGTGATTGCCTATAGCACAATTAAGTCAGTCATATGCTTTCGCATAAATGGGCAGCCTAGTTAAAAAGTGTTCTATAATCCATTTTCACAACCAATATGGAAATCATGAGTTGATCATAAAACAGTGCCCATGTTATTAATTTTACAACCCAAATGGACTTGATAGTTAAACACATATTAAAAAACATGAAAAACAGTTCTCTATATAATTATTTTCACCACCAATATTTGGTGATAATATACAAACGTTTTGAATCATTTACTACGACAGTTATCTTGATATAAGATAAATACATGTATTTGGTTACTATATACCGTTTTCTAGCATTAGCATAGTAGTTAAGACACGCATTTAATGAAATAAATTAGAATAGCCGTAGGTAATGCTTATTTAATAGTAACATTACAAACCAAAGAAGATTCTTGATAGTGATGTTCATTGCTTCCATTCCTATGTTGTCTATATTTCGGGGGTTATTCGTTTTGCAAGAGTATGTTCTTAATAGTGACTTCAACAATAGAAACAAACGTTTGACTGCTAATTGGCTATCCTTAACATAGATTTCGTAGAAAACATAATCTAACTTATATACTTATCATATATACTAAGGTATTCTTTGTCGAAACGACAGTTGTATCTCGTCAGTAATGATATCTCACGGTAATTTCTGCAGTAATTGTCTCCCAGTAATTAATACTATAATGTGGTGGGCGAGCATGGGACTTAAAACCGCGATGTCTGTGTTATAAAATCACCCAGAGCCAGCGTAATGGTCATGCCATATTCTTTCTTGAAATCACTGTTGTGATGATGATGATGGTTTGATGATGGTAAATCTACAAACTCGCCTGCTACAGAGCATATCAGAGATAATAGTTTATGGTGATTTTGTTTATAAATTCAAAACTTGTACTGATCAATTCACAAGATAAATTTAACTTGATTATTTACCAGTGATGACGCATTGTATAGGTTAGGAAGCCTCAATGCGAACAAAACAACTGTTGTACTTTATATACAACAGCAGAATCTAGCGTGAATATTTGGACATTCAAATGTATAAAAAAAACAAAGCATACCCGATCCCTGTGGCTGTGACAATAGTCTATTCTAAGGTGTTGCTTTTGTTTTTGATACTTCATTATTGGTTGTCCTGGTTCTGTATTACAGTACAGTGTGCCTTTAATTAACTTCCCATTAATAGTAAGTTGCTTTACAAATTATAAGTCTTGAATTTATACTAGAGGTGTTTCATTTATTTGAACAAATTTGAAAATGCGGGTACTCATTTATTTCTCGTTATATTGGGTAATAATTAATTTCCAAGGGTTAATCTGGTCTCCAGCAATACGCAGTCATCAAGAAATTTGTTCTTATTTTTTATTTTCTGGTTTTAAACAGTCTCTGAAGATGAGTAGTCAAATTTTAAGCGTTAAAAATGCTGTCTGAAAAGAAATGTACAAAATCTTTCTCGAACACTTTCTGTAAAAGGTATGAAGTTTTTCTTTTGGAACCTTTTATATATTGTACAAAGATAATTAAAGTATGTTCTGTTAGAAAATAAAGCATTCCAGTTTGATATTTACTTTTATTTAACGACTTGAGCATCAAATTTTAGGGTTTACAGTTTCCATAGCAACACTTAATTGAATGCAAAATACTCAAATGTAATATTTGGTGATCAGTTTTATCGGTAATAGATACTAAAACTATCTAAGAAATTGAGTCGGCTGTGAAGTTTGAGAATTTGCTTTCAATCTTCTTCCAAGTAAGTAAGGGTGCAAAGATCAGGAATCGATACAATCAAGTACCACACCTGACCCAGGATACCAATGGGAAAGTGACAAACTCACAGTAGACACCACAAACGAGAGCCAAGAGGTCAGCCCTTTCCCAGCAGGTGACCACAAAGCACGTATAAACAGACGCGCACAAAGACATAGCAAACACAAGACAGAACAAAAACATAAAAAATACACAAAAGAAGTACCGCCTTGGAACGGTCAGTAAAATATTTTACTGGAGGGCTTAAACCGGTTCAACGGCGCCAACCTCACCCTTAATTCAGATGTGGATCAAGATATATAGATATTTGGTTTGCATGAAAGACCCCTAACTTATCAATGCATCATCTCCTAAAACATATCAATCAAGATATAACAAAGAGATAAAGCAAGGATAAGGACTCAACAGTAAATTAAACTGAATACCGGAGCAAAAGAAATCCAACAGGTAAACCCCGGTGGGCCCAACAAAGAGCCAAAGCATCAGGCCCCTACCATCTCATCAATAGATAAGTCTTTAAGTCGGAACCATCATAGAGTCTGAAGTCCGACCCACCGGCGTGCATTTAAAGAGGAAAGCAAAGTTGCCAACCGTGATTGGGTTGACTACCAAGCATGCAGTCTGTTGCAATACATTAATGTTATAGCCAATCTTTTTATAATGGGAAATTATTTTAATGAACTGCGCTGAAAAATTATTAGAGCCAACAATCTTCTTCAAGACACATTTCATACATGAGATACCCATTTGGGCGCATGTATGGAATAACTTATTAAGCCCAGTTTCCAAGCAAAAATAGGCACACATAGGCTGTTTCTCATTTTAATAATAGACTGAGTGTGCCTCTAAACTTAAAAGAAAATTTCGCACTTAAATACGTATTTTATTAGAAGATACACTCGTTTTAGCTCTTACAATCAGTTAAAAGGGGGTTGGAACGTATTTATGGCCACCGTGTTATGAGGGTCTGGTATTCACTATCCATTAAAAAATTAGCCCATTATTCATCTCAAAAAGTTTGGGTTATTCATTAAAACGAGACCAATTATTCATTAAAAGTAGGAAAGGTGGCAGAGATATCTAATTATTCACTGTTCATTAACTTTTTCTTCAATTCATTAAAAAAAATAGGATTATTCATTAATTTTTAGGCCCTCGTTATTCTCTTTTCATTATTTTTTGGCTCATTATGCACTATTCATTATAAAAAGGGCCATTATTCACTAATCATTATACCCCATCTAGACCCTCTGTTATGACTATGCTTTAAATTGCCATCTTGCCTATTTGGCATTACCAAGGACACGTTCGTTATGCATGAAACAGCAAAATTTGTTTGGTTAAATTATATGTAAACTCAAAAAGTAAAATTCAAATTTGTTCACATAAACATTAAACAGGTCTCGTATATGCTACTTTGTTTTTCTGTGTTCTGGTTTTCGGTTTTAACAACTGCAGATCTAGGGCAAAGGTTAAGTCAGTAAATGCATTTGCGCCCTGGGTGGTATATGCTTCTCTCCGTTCAAATGTGTTAATTCTGTTGCTGGTCATTTATTGTTTGTGGTTGCTCCTCTAATGTGCGCGAGCGCGCGCGTGTGTGTGAGGGGTATGTTTCGCAATTATTTCTCGGTGTGGTTCTTGGCGTTGGTACTAGCTTAGCAATAATATGGCTGAGGAAGAGAGATCTGGTTTCTCTATTTTACTTGTGTTGTAACTGTGTATTTTCTGTGGCTCTTCCTCACCATGTCGTGGCTTGGTCTCCATATTACCTGGTTATACTCACTTATTATTAGATGGCTCAGCCAAATCTACATTATTCTAGTTTTTTTGCGAAGATATATAGATACTATCAGTGGCAGAAGATGAAAGCTTGTCAAATCTGAAAAAATATTATACAGTTGACTCCAATGAACTCTGAGATAAATGGAAGTCGACTGTTTATCATCATAGTTCACAGTCATTGCTTACAACTTAGACATTTCATGTCTAAAGCGGCCACTCAAAAATAGACAAAACAAAGTTCTTAATGACAATAGGTAGCTTAACGAAGGTCGAAAGTATTGCAAAATGCTCTCTCGGAGCATTCTGCAATAATTTTGACCTGCATTAAGCGATAATTTGTCTTGAAAACCAATTTTCGATTTGCTTTTTGAGTGGCCGCTTATGACAGGTTTTACTGTATTTTGCCTAACCTGATGTGGCCAGTCCTCCCAGCATAATCTGGTCTTCCAAGTATAAGGTTTCTGAAAAAGAAGAAAATGTCTGGCTATTATAACAACGAAAAAATATATTTTCGAACTTGGACGAGAGATTTAGTAAAGTAATACATGTATGTGTAAGAAATTTGAGAGAAATTGGGCGATAAACGATTTAGAGCCGCCATTTTGGTTGTCAATTTGGTTGCCGTTCATCAGAACCATATTCGATTAATTGGGTGAGGGTTCGATGAAAGAATCTGTATATGACAATTGGAAGAAATATAGTGTTCACTAGTACACGTCAAGGAGTTGTCCATTTTTGGGGGCCCTCGTATTTATGATTCATCGGACAAAACCCATATCAGAACTTAGAGAGAATTTGATGAAGGTAATTCCTACGAGTATTTGTTTGTTTGGTTTGATTCTTTACGCCCCATCAACACTCTTTCAGTTAAACAGGGACGGGTCTTCCTGGGTTGAACCAGTACTTAGCTAGGATAAATGTGTCTTGCTCAAGGACCACAACGCAGTGACGCAGAGCCGCGACATGAGAATTCCAACAATGTGGTATGTGCGACCAGCAAAGCCTCAGATCAGCCTGCGCATACGCGCAGTCTGATCTGAGCCTTTGCAAGTCACATGGATATGCTATGACTGTTAAGCTACTGACTGGACATCATTTGGAGGTTCCAAGCTTAAAAGGAGGCTTCACAGGCTCGTCCGAGTCTACACATGTCGAAAAGCCGCATTGTTGGAAATCACATGTCACGGCTCATATCATACTTACATCCCATATCACTACCATTCCATATATGAAAAAAGTTGTATAAAATAACAGCTGCCAACTGAAAAAAAGATAGAACATTTTCTATAGTAATCAGCTAGGCCCACCGTGGCTTGGCCCACTGTGGGCCAAGCTACAGTCATAAGAAAGGTATTAACCCTTAATGCGCACGTCGCAACAAAAGTAGTCTGCTTTTCTCGTCTCCTGAAATGTTTAAGAAGCCTCTATGGCAAACAGTGTGGACCCAGATCAGACTGCTCCTATAGGAGCAGTCTGTTCTGGGTCCACGCTGTTTGCTTCTTTACTTAATTTGTCAGTAATGTTAGGAAATTATTTGCAGCAGACGACTTCAGCAGACGACATTTTCAGATGCATTTTTTTCATGGCGCTTTATGGGTTAACAGGGTTGATTTTAGAAATTTGTCCTATAATCAAACAGGTTACAAGGTTTTCCCTGACGCAGGATATTGGAATCCCAGACTCCACAAGCCCTGTATGGTTTTGTGCTATTGCTATACTTTGATTGTGTTGTGGTTTTCTATGCTCTGTGTCGAATTTCTCACGATGCTGTCAGTTTGTCTGCAGTCAATCTGTAATTGTTGAATTTCTAGGACATATTCACTTACTTTATGTACGCTTTCTGGATTCTGTCTCATTTACATCTTTGTGACAAAACTATAATTTAGCTTAAGGAAACATATGCATACTCGCAATTGAAATTCATTGTACCTTGCATAGGAAATGATTTAATGTATAAAAAGATATATTGGCTGTTTATATAGCTCATGCATGGCTCATAATATACTAAGATTAAGTCCGTACTCTAGTAAAAATCTGGACGTTGAAGGAGCATTTACTGAACGTTCCAAGGCGTTACATTTTTTGTGTGGATCTTTTATGTTTTTTCTGTCTTGTGTTTGCTATGCCTTTGTGCGCGTCTGTTTATATGTGCCATATATGTGCCGCACATACCAAACTTCTGGTACTTACATGTTGCGGCTCATATGTGATCTGCTTAAATTACCTAGATTCTCGGAATTTCTTTAAGTCTGATGGTGCATCTTTTGCTTTTCTCCTTCTGAACCATCTTTGAACAGCCCTCTCTGACAGATCAGTCTGTTTACTTAATGCCTTAAAGAAACATCAGAAAATTAAATGGGCCTCGACGCGAGAAACCTGCCTTCGGGGGTTTGAGGACAACGCATGCGCAGACCAGTCTGCGCATCCACGCAGTCTGATCAGCGCCTTTGTTATTCGCTTTTTGAAAATGATAATATGTAAACTTGATACAGGTGAAATTTCAATTTTCTAGCTAGTTTCTGTAGCTGAAGAGACTGGTTTGAAACTCGCTTTGTCGGACACCCTGAAGACAGGTATTCTCGCCCAAATAACACTAAAAATGAAGGAAGTACAAAAGAGTCATGTTAAGTTTCATCTGAAACCATGAAGGTCATAGTTTAAGGAATCGCCGAAAAACATACAAATTGTAATCAAAATAGGGTAAAGTCGGGTATATTCGGATAGACAGCTAAATTCGGACAGACACCTTTTTTTGTTTCATAGTTCAATTATTGAGATAAAAAATAAATTAATCAAGCAAAACAGTGAAAATCCTGATGAGACGGATCATAAGTAGCCGTCTTATCTGGGTTTCTAATGTTTGCAAATGTGTGTCCGAATTTACCTGATGTCCGAATTTACCCGACTTTAATCTAATATTCGTCTTTAATATTTTGCCGATATTAGGTTCGTCCGAGTTTTCAGTCCAACTTGATAGATAAAAATAGAATATTCTCGGAAATGAAAATTCTGCAATGTATTTGTCAATTTAAATAACGTCATAAGAATTGCACAATGTGCTTTAAATAAATATTGAATCGACACAACCTGTCGACGTTCAAACACTTGGATGGACTTCATAAGAATGCGAGTACAATGCAGTTTAATTCTGTGGTTTTAAAGATGTAGGCCTTCTGCTTGAAAGATTCAGATTTAAATATTACTATAATTCTATTTGATATGCTGTAACTGTTACTATATTCAACGAAACAATACAGCGAGCAGACATTATAGCATAATTACAAAGGTTAAGGATAGATCTTTGAAATGGTGCAATGTATGCCTTTAAAACGTCCCTGGACAAAGCTACGAGGAAGAGATCAGAACGTTTGGAATATCCCTCGTATTGGCTTTTGTTTAACGAGCAGCGAAGTATCTGACGAGGCTGTGTGAATGCATAGGCGCATCTGAAGCTTCACTGCTGGAATATGCGAAAAGTGCCAAACCCTTATTTACTGGCTCACAAACAAATCAAATAATACATGCACTAACCACAATAAGTTTATCATCTGGATGTTGGTTTTGTTTAAAGGCTTTTTCTAGATCTGGGTTTGGTTTGGGTAAAAATTTCTTCCCATCTGACACACCAAGCTTTAAAGCAACAGGTACTACCATAAACCTGGAAATATATAGAGAGAGCACAAACACTTGTGATGACGATACTTTCTGCTTATTGCAAATGTGACAGTTCGTGCATGGACGTTCCAGTATGCATACACAAAGTATATTGAACCCTTAATAAAAGTTACTAATATTCACAGGATTTCACCAAACTTGTTCTTGATTGTTGCTTCCATTGTCGGATTCTGTATTTGTTCTATGTTTTGCTGTGCGTTACTTTGTGCCCATAAGTGGTTTTGCAATCATCTTGATGGGGAAGAGAGAGTTGGTTGCTTTGCTTTGTTTGTCTTCCTGGTGTCTCGTGATTGTTGTGTGGCTCTTCCTAACGGTGCCATGGGTTTGTCTGTAGTCTGTGGTTGTGGTATATCCTGATCATACTCACTAATTTTAACTCACCGTTCAAACAAAAACCTGACAACAAGGAGACAAAGTCCGAATGGAATAGCCCAATGAAGATCCTTTATTTGTGGTCGGTACTCGGTGCTTCCTTCCAAGTTCTCAAGGTCTTTCCACCCCCAGGAACGATTCGCTGGGAACCAAAACCGCTCATCCCAAAAACAGCTAAAATCCATCTTGAACAACAGACGATCGTACACACTTCCGTTGTAATATACTGAGTCTGAAATTAGAAGGTTTGCTTGTCTAAAACAAAGGCCCCAACCATATAGTTGTGTATAAATATTATATGAGCCGTGACATATGATTTCCAACAATGTGTAAATTTCGACATGTGTAGACTCAGACGAGCATGTTTAGCCTACTTTTAAGCTTAGAAACTCTAAAGGATGTTCAGTCAGTAGATTTACACTCGTAAACTATTCAAGCGACTAGCAAAGGCTCTGATCAGACTGCGCGTATGCGCAGGCTGATCTGAGGCTTTGGTGGTTGCACATACCACATAGTTGGAAATCTCATGTCACGGCTCAATTATAGTTGTGTATAAATATTATAGATAATATTCTTATAGTTGAACATGTTTCATATAATGATATATATCTCACTTATGTGGAATTCATTATAAATGATTAAAATAAAACAGTCTTGTAAACGGTCAAACTTTGTGCAGTTGAATTATGTAGTGTTTTATTCATTTTTATATGGACAGTGTTGGCAGGTTAATTATATTAATTATACCACCCTGACCAACTTAAGAACAAAATATTTAATAATGCGAAAGATGTACACTGATGTTGGTGGAATAAACAACTTACACCATCCCACGCCAACTATTAGATTCGACGAGAAAGAGCAAATCAAATACACTCGCCACAACAAGAGCAACATCTGCTTGCTGCAGACAGGTGCGTAATAGATATACATATATAAACATGAAAATATGAGTTTTCATCACATTCGACTGATTGAACACTGGTCTATGGTTGCAAAAGTACCGAATATTTTAATGCTCTTCATCTAAACTATTTGTCTTTGCTTCGCACCTGGTTATATATATATATATATATATATATATATATATATATATATATATATATATATATATATATATATATATATATATATATATATATATATATATATATATATATATATATATATATATATATATATATATATATATATATATATATATATCAAACACATGTGTTGGAAACAGTATTTGTAGCATTTAGTTTACATTTATTTACAAACTGTTTTATTTCGATGATAATTATGAACATATACTTGAGTTTTTTAAAAACGCATCACCATATTTTTGCATTTTTCTTGCAAGCCATATATGCGATTGAAAAGTTACTCGCAGGTTTTAATGTGCAACCAAGAATTGGAATATTTGACTGCACTATCACGCGACGCTGCTGATGACGTCACATGGGTACATACAACATCCAACACCTTTCTGCACAGTTAAATGAAGCTTTTTGATTATTATAATGTTTAAACTGTTGCGTGTATGATACCATATAAGCAAAAGAGTTTATAAACTTTTTTCAAAATAAAAGTAATTGATAACTTCAATATTTCGAAAATAAACATCAAATTTGAACATCAATTTATAGCTCCTTTTTGGAAACATCTCCATAAGTTACCTTTATGCACGCTTTCATTACTGATATTGACTATATACACTGACAGTCATGTGGGGAAGATGCTTTGATGTAAATCATGGCAGGAGATCTGCTGTCATCTGATAGAGAACGTCTTAAAATACGAATACGTCACTTGCACAATACAAAAGACACGTGATACAAGCGTAATCGATGTATAATCTGTCAGTTGTGTATTCCCTTAGCCTCTTCCAACAAAACCGGACGTAAAAAATCGAAACTTTGAAAGGCCCAAGACGTTGAATTTTATAACTAGAATTTAGTAATCAGGGTAGGTGGGGTATGTCGGTATCTTTAAAGGGGTTAAATTTTGAGCATACCGAACTGTCAATTCATTTCGAATCGTTCAATCGTGAAAGAAGCAAGGGACGCAAATCTGTTGAGTCAGGAACCAAAACTAACGCGTGTTAACTTGCAGCTGAATTTGTGTCCTTCAAATGTGACCACCCCTGTCCTAAATCGGGTATTTTTTCAATACCTTAAAGTAATCTTACAACCATGGATTTTCTAAGACACACTACAGGCTGGTCAGACTATGATCTGCAATAACAATTATCTCGCTGACATTCTCAGAGTTTGTGAAATAAAGGATTTAATTTGGGTGATGCGTTTTCAAAGTCCTTAAGTATAAGTTAGACAATGCTTTAGTTATAAGAAATTTAAATAAGCCAATATAAAAGTAATGAGGAAAAGGATTTGTACTAAAGCCTTATATTGAATGCTGTAATTTCACCATACAAAATCACGTATTGCGGGAAACACGGTCCGCGATTTATATTTTTCTTACATTATATTACAGCTTTAACATAAAGGACAAGACTCAACATTGGCCCCGTCTCTTGAACGTTTTCCAAGTTCTTGTAATGGTATATACTTAAGGCCAAAAGTAACCTTTGACTTTTAAGTAGCAAATATACCTATACCTATTATACCTAAATATATTTTGTGGCCGTGTTTCTTGGCTATAACCAGTAGTGTCCGGGTGGGTTTATGGCTTTTGTGGTTTAAATTTTCCAGGAGCACTTGAAGGCTCACCGGTAGTGGTTCTGGTTTTAAAGCGTCTCATTAGACGAGGCCACGGCTTAAAGTATCATCTGACAGACAAGGAGATGCCGGGAATCGAACCTGCGACCCATGGTTTACAAGACATAGGTTTATCGCCTACACCAAGGCGGCTTCGTATACCTATTTTGTATTGTTTTGGCCGTGTTCCTTGGTTATAACCAGTACTGGCCAGGTGAGTTTATGCTTTTTTGTGGTTTTATGTCCAGGAGCACCGGAAGGCTCAACCGGCAGTGGTTCTGGGTTTAAAGCGTCTCAGATGACGGGGCTACAGCTTAAAGTCCCATCCGACAGACTGGGAGTAGCTGGGAATGCTAACCATGGTTTACAAGACATATGTTTAACCCCTACACCACGGCGGTTTCTTATACGTATACTCAACTATAAAAGAAACCCATCAGTCACTTCTAGGGGCAATTATGGAAATCAAAATTAGGAATTGAAAAATATATTTATACCATATTCCGTAGCAATCAGTTTTGCATCATTTAATTGATAATGTAACAGTTTTACTTAAATCTGTTCATGCTATTCGCCAGTGTTTAGACAAGGGGTCATTTTGAAAAATGACAAGTTTTTCACTTGAGAATGAACGTCTTGTTCTCGTTTAAATCAGTTCACTTGAGTTAAAATTCGTCCAAAAACAGACATGACCCTCTCCTGCAGCAATAACTGCCTCATATACAGGTCGAACCAAAAGCATGTGACGCAGCACACCGTTCTTGGGAATCTGTGCCAATTCTTAATGGAGAGCAATCTGAAGCTGTCGAGGATTCCGAGGTTGTACTGAACGATCCCAGATGCGTCGTCAGAGCTCATCCAACAACTGCTCTATCGAATTTAGATCCAGGCTTACTTAACTTACGCTGTTTGTTTTGGCTTCTGCACACACTTGATTGCCTCGTCAGAGAGGAACATACCGATTATTGGACGATTAAGACTAGACCTGGAATAAAAACCAATTGTCTAAAACTTGTCATTTTTAAAAATGACCCCTTGTCTATTCACTGGCGTACAGCATGAACGGGTTTAAGTAAAACTGTTACATTATTCAATAATTTGATGCATAGTTGATTGTTAAAGAATATAGTATAAAATATTTTTTGATTTCTTAATTATTTTACCGTTATTGCCCTAAAAAGTAGCTGATGGGTTTCTTTTGTAGTTGATTATATTTTGTTTTAAGCAAATTAAATATTGCACTGAGTTCCACTCACTTGTCCTTTATTTATTTATTATATACATTTGTTAAACACAATTCTTGAAAAATCACTTGCGCAAGATAATCTTTTTTCGGGTTACCTGAAGCATTTTCTCTCAAAATCTTAGCTAAACTGAGGTTTTGAAAAAAGATGTTTAAATGGGCCATCGATTGCCCATTAAAATATTGCCAGACATTTTGTCTTTGACGTTTGTTTAGTTTTTGGCAGCATCTTAAATTTGCTTCACATTGAAATTGTCTCCCTTTATCCTTTCTTGTAAAATCTTTATCTCTGATTGCATTTGGTTTTGTTGTCATTAAATTGTTTGGACCTCTGTCGAGAGTTTGTTACAAGATCATCTAATACATTATCCCATCGGTTCGAAAAAAAAAGGCAAACAATGTGTATTCATTGAAAGAACTGTAAAATTAATTTCGGTTTTAAGTAGATGGGGCAAGGCGCCCAGGTAGGGAGACGCCCACCCCTTTTATATCTGATACAGTAAAAGGTTGTTCCATTCGTTTCGTCACATCGCGCAATTTAAAAAAGCTGAGAAAAGTTCTTATCCGGCAGGAAACGGTAAATCTTTACCGCATATAATCGATTTTATTGTCATTTTCTTAAAGAAAGATATGAGCACTTAACAAAATGTATAAATTTTCCAAACATTTATCAGCATTTAAAATTTCTATGATTCCTTAGTTCCTTAAAGCTGCATAATCTGTAACTTTTGATCTTTTAATTTTAGAAATAATGTTTCTATTTTTCAAGAACACACTCAGTAAAAAACTAAAATTCAGGTATACATTTCACCAATTTTGTAAATCTTAACACGTTATCAGTATCAAAACAACAACATATATGTTTAAAATCAACTGTTTATAATTATTGGAGGGACGCAAATAATTACCAACAAGGGAAAAACACCTGTTTTAATAAGATAATTCATTTTCCATGCCGTTTTCAGCTATAGTGATCAGATATATTGTGAAAACATAACTTAATTCTACTTTAACAAATGATTTAAAAAGAAAAGAAAAATTTTCGAAAACTGTTTATAGTTGCAGACTTATTCTCTTTAATTAAGGGGCGCGTCTTGCCCCGTCTTGCCCTATGATCAAGTATACATACATACGAGGGTCATCCATTAAAGAATGAAACTTTCTTCGTAGTCTGAAAATCTGTTCATGCAATCAGCTAAAATAATGATAATATGGCATCTTAGCAATTCAGTAATAGAAACAATATGTTTGTGATTGATCAGTTGCCATAGTAACGGGATGTTTTGCGGAAGGGCTTGAAAACGCATGGCCACGTTTATATTTTTATTTTTTGCGCAGCCTTAGTCAGTTAAAGTATTTTAATTTCTCACACAGATATAACTTTACCTCTTGATATAATTTCTTCTATTGAATAAATTTTAGTGTTACATAAAATGCTATGATAGAAGAACTAAATCTGCATATCCTTTATTTTGGTTGCCTAGCAACCAATTTACTTGATTTTTTCACAAACACACTACTTTGCGTTGCTATGGTAACTAATTAGCGATGTATATCCTACAAAGGGTATACGGTTATGCGCAGCTAATTGTAATTTGGGTTACATGAACAGAACCCTGTAGGCTTTGATTGGTTTCGACTATTTGATATATGAACGTTTATAATTCATAAAATCAGTAAAACATACCAGGTATTCTTGGAAACAAAGATTTTTAAGCTTTTTTCCATAGTAACAGCTGAAGACTCTGAAACATTACTTTTCTCTATTGATTAAAGACATAGTGCATGAGCATATACAAGTATTAGTAGAAAAATAAACTATAAATCTCAATATGTTGCCATGGTGACCGCTTATAGTGAGCTGTCCATGTGTGCTCGACTAGTCTTATAAAGTTGCCTAGCATTCAAAGTTGGAACTATGTAACGCGTCGAATATGGTACATTAGAACAGCCAAAACAGACGTGTAAGCTTTAAGTCTAGCATGTAAATTCACTGCTATAGAAAAAGTCTCATTCTTTACTGGATGGCCCTCGTACATGTACTATGTACTTTGCAAAAACGGATATGTTACACCACTTTTAGTACTCACTTACTAGTACTGTGCAATTATTTATCACAAGTGCAGTTGTCCGTAAGATGATTTTTTAAAAGGGTGAATCTTACACCTTTTCAAAGCTTCATTGCTGACATACATGACATTTGAGCCGCAATATGAGATTTCCAACAATGTGATTAGTGCGAACAACAAAGGCTCTGATCAGGCTGCGCGTATGCTCAGGCTGGTTTGAGTCCTTGTTAGTCGCGTGACTTTTCTATGGCTGTTAAGTTACTGACCGAACATTATTTGGAGTCAAATTGAAAACCAACGCAAAGATCAGGAATCAATACAGTCAAGTACCACACTTGACCCATGATACCAGCTCCACGGACTGGGCACGGACCGACGTGACGTCATGCGGTCTCCAGTTTGAGTTTCATGCGTCATCTATAGCATACGAGATTGTTACGTTGACAATAGACGGCGTAACGTCGTTTTTACAACTACTTGACTAGACTGGTTCTCTCCCCTACACTGGCTATTGTTAATTTGAACAACTCGGAACCAGTTAACTACTTGACGTTCAGAATGTACATGTACGTAAAATACGCGTTTCAGTCTAAACAAGAGTTGTGGTAAATTCTGTCAGTTTGTTCAAGATGGCGGAATCGTTACAGACTATGACGTTTTTAATCTTTTTGCGTGTTAGAATCGAAATAAATTCGCACTGACAGTGATTTGTGTCGGTCAGTCGTAAGTGGCTCATGATTTACTCACTTTAGCGACCGACCTCCAGCCAGTGATATATTAGACATCAAATCACTGCAAGCGCGAATCTATTTCTTAAACAACAGAATCTAGGGCGAAGATTTAGCGCCAGAAAATTGCATTTAAGGTGCCGTCTAGCTTAGGATGCTGTCCGTTCTAAGGCATTGGTTCTGTTGTTGTTGCATTATTGTTTTGTATACATCCCATTGTTTGTGGGGGCTCTGTGTTGGTTTTTGTTTTGGTATGCATTACTTCATGTCCTTTCTAGTTTTGCAATCATCTTGACGAGGAAGAGAGAGCTGGTTGCTTTGCTTTTATTGCCTGTCGGATGTCTTGTTACTGTAAATGGTCTGTGGCTCTTCCTGACGGTTCCATGGGTAGGTCTGTAGTGTGTTATTGTGGTATTTCCTGATCATACTCACTTATTTTTAGATGGAAAATAATCGCACATACCTTAAGTTCTATCATCAACGCCGTATTATTTTAACATATACGAGAACCAAGAGTTACCCTTAATGTTAAATTGAGAGTCAATTATCTCAATAGTTTAAGGTCAAATGTTTTGTATGTATTAAAAACATGAAACTGATAGTCCAGCTACTCTAGAATGTATTAATTACATGTAAAAAAAAGTAAGTGTGTATGATCAGGAAATACTTCAATCACAAACCGCAGACAACCCCATGACACTGCAAGGAAGAGCCATTCAACCATCACGAGACACCAGGAAGACAAATTAAGCAAAGAAACCTGAGGCGAGTTCAACAATGCGAGAGCTCGCCGAGCGCTCGTTGATTGGTACCTATCTTTATTCGTAATGTGTAAAGCCTGGCATCAGTACAACGAGCGCCATTGTTGAACTCGCCTCAGCTCTCTCTTCCCCATCAATATGATTGCAATACTAGACTGGACATAAAGTAAGGTACAACAAAACATAGAACAATTACAGACTCTCACAAAGGGAGTAACAATAAACGAACGTCATCAACAACAGAACCACCGCCTAAGAACGGACAGCAGCCTAAGCCACCAGGGGCTTGAATGCATTTACTGGTCCAAATCTTCGCATTAGATTCTGCTGTTGTTGAAGTACAAGAAATGTTCAGCTCGCATGTAATGCAATGCATGTTGCAACACGTTATGAAATAATGTAATAATTATTTCATTTTGATTTTTTTATTTCATTTTGCGTTGTCAATGTCGACGCAGAATGAAATAATCTAGATTTTTCATTTCATTTTGCGTCATTCATGTGCAGTTGGTTCAAAATAAAATAATCATTGCATTATACGCTGATAGTAGGCATAATTTTTTTTTATTTCATTTTGCGTAAATGGCATCAGATCGGTTTCAAATGATAAACATTTTGTTATAGGCTATGATAGATGGCATAATTATTTAATTGTTTTCATTTTTGATGAACTGTTGAATGAGAGTTTTTTTTTCCTCTTTTAAATCAATATTGCCGTTGGATTTCGCCTGTTTATTATCCACCGACGAAGTCAGAGGGATATATTTTTGGCATCGTCAGCGCATAGGTCCGCCCATTCCGTCCACACTTTTGTCCGTCAGGAACCATATCTCAGAACCTATTGGTCAGATTTGAATCATAGTTTGTACAAATGATAAGTACCTAGTACTCTCGATATCCTTTACGTCTCGTCAAAATCGACCTATTAAAACTTGCATTTAAGCCCCCCGGTGGCTTAGGCTGCTGTCCGTTCTAAGGCGGTGGTTCTGTTGATGTTGACTTTTTGTTTATTGTTACTCCCAGTGTGGGAGTCTGTAATTGTTCTTTGTTTTGTTGTACGTTGCTTTGTGTCCGTTCTAGTATTGCAATCATCTTGATGGGGAAGAGAGAGCTGGTTGCTTTACTTAGTTTGTCTTCCTGGTGGCTCGTGATGGTTGAGCGGCTCTTCCTCGCGGTGCCACAGGGTTGTCTGCGGTTTGTGATTGTGGTATTTCCTGATCATACTCACTTACTATTTTTGAGTTATGGCCCTTGTTTTAGTAAATGCTATTATTATGCAAAAACCTATATCAGATTTTTTGTGTGATGATCTTCTCATTTCATTAAAGCTTTTACTATATCTAACACCTTCTCACTAAAGTCCATGGTTGCTCAGTGCATGTGGCTTAGCATAGCAGTATCCAAATTTTACCCCACCCCCTTGGGTCCACCCTAGGGGTCAAAGGTCAAATATTTAAATTTCGTAATAACTAAGGCAGAAGTCAATATTTTTGCTGAAATTTTGCATGCAGGCAGAGCAGCAATAGATATGAAACATATCAAAGGGGATTTTTGTTTGAATGCCTAGGTCTGATCCCCTATGGTGGATATAGGGGGTGGAACCGAGGCCAAAATTAATCTTTTTCAGAATATGGCCATGTTGCATATCAATTTTATGCTGACAATGGTAGCAAATATTTTGCCTACAGACACATCCTTGACCCCAGGATTGGGTCAAAAGGTCAAACCATATCTTTTTTCTGAAAGTAGTCGTGTTGCTTATCAAATTAAAGGGAATTGAGCACGGAGCACCATGAAAGCAAATATTATGCTGTCATAACACACACCCTCAACCCCTGGGGTGGGGACAAAAGGTCTCGTGTTTTTTTCTTTTCTGAAAGTGGTCATGTTGCATATCAAATTAAAGTGGAAGAAGTGTAGACCTACACGCATGGTAACACTTTGAATTTACACACACCCTTGACCTCTGGGGTTGGGTTTTAAGGTCAGTTATTGAAATAGTGTAGATGTAAGTATACTTTATCTCATTAAACAAACGACTTAACATACTTGATAGGCGGTTGTTATGATCTGAATGATACCGAAGGTGACTTTAAGGTTTAGATTTTTGTGATTTTATATAGTGTTATATTTGATATTATACAGCCATCTAATGAAAATATACTTTTAAAATCCTTAAGCTTTTTATTTCATATTATTACATTATTTTATTTTGCAGTGTCCTAGTACAACACATAATGAAATAATGTGATAATACTGGCAAAGTAAGAAACAGGGCAAAGATCAGGAATCGATACAATCAAGCACCATACCTGATCCAGGATACCAATGGGAAAGTGTCAACTTCACAATAAGACATCACAAACGAGACCCAAGAGGCCTGGCCTTTCCCAGCAGGTGACCGCAAGGCATCAATAAACAGACGCGCACGAAAGCATAACAAAACCAGGACAGAAATAACACAAATGATCCACAAAAGAAGCACGGTCAGTGAAAAGATTTTACTGGAGGGCTTAAACCTGTTTCGCAAGTATGAAAAAATAAATATTTTTTCTTACAGCAATTCTTACAGTGATTTATTCACGTCCATATCACCTAATGTTTTAATTATGTCCATAAATAATTTTGATAACTGAATTTATATACAAAAGTATAATAATTGTTATATTTATACAGTATTCAACCTTCTAATAAAAGCATACTTTAAAAAAGTAAGCATGGGTGCAAATATCAGGAATCTATACAATCAAGAACTACACCTGACCCAGGATTGCAATGTGAAAGTGAGAAACTCACAGTAAGACACCTTAAGATTGATTTCATATGATTACATCTATGAAGCCCTATTTTTTTAATTATGTCTGTAAATAAATTCAATGAACTGATTTAATATACAAAAGTATACGTATATTTATACAGTATTCAACCATCTAATAGCATACTTTAAAAAAACGTTTAAGATTGATTTCATATTATTACATTATTTCGTTTTGCGTTGTCCTAGCAAACCACTTACTTCTTCCTGACAATCCTTTCTTAAAGAGGTTTACTCGCATGCCAATTGCATTTTAATGTTAATGTTTTAATATGTCCGTAAATAAGTCCCATGAACTGAATTAATAGTTATACATTTATACAGTTTTTAACTGTCTGATGCTAACATACTTTAACATACCTTCTTAATATTTATTTCATTTTATTACATTATTTCCTTTTGCGTTGTTCTATTACCATGCAAAATGATATAATGTAATTATTTTAACAAGAATGAACTGATTGATTTTTCTTACAGCATTTTTTACAATTGCTTATTCACGTGCAAAACGCTCTTATTACTTTAAATATGCTCTTAAATAATGATAAATAATTCCCATGAACAGAATTTATATAGTGTTATATTTAAATAGTATACAGCTATCTAATGCAAATACACTTCAAAACCCCTTAAGCTTTCATATTACAACATTGTTTTATTTTTCAGTGTCCTAGCACAACGCATCATGAAATAATGTTATAATTCTTAAAAGTATGAAAACTGATTGATTTTTCTGAGGGCAATTCATAAAGTGGTTATTCATGTTCAAACCGCCTATCTTAATATGTCTGTAAATGAATCCCATTAACAGAATATTTGAATAGTATTCAACCAGCTCACGCAAAATATACTTTAAAAACAGAATATTTTTCTCATATTATTACATTATTTCATTTTGCGTTGTCCTAGCACAACGCATTATGAAATAATGTTATAATTCTGAAATGTATGAAAAATGATTGATTTTTTCTGACAGCAATTCATAAAGTGAAAATAAAAAAAATAGTAAATATCGGTAACATTAATAATGTACAATGAGACAGACAGACGGAGAGTTGGGCAGAAACAATTCGTAATTTGAGAAAGGCATTGTTTCTTCAAATTCCGTATAATATCTATTTCCCAATATCCAAATATCAATGTTTAGACGAACGAACAGAAAGAAAGCCGAAACTATAGGGCATATTAAGTTTCAAGAATAGTATTGCTGCCAAATGATTGCAATCATTCGAAAAGAGTATGATAATGCTTCAAGTAGCGTATTTTAACCCTTCGTCTGCTACAAAAATAATGCATCTCAAAACGTCGTCTGCTGAATCCGTCTGCTCACGGGGTCTGCTGCATCCAGTTGCTTGGGTAGATTCATTTAACATTCAATCCAGTGTGAATCCTGATCAGACAGTTCCATATCTATATCCACACTAATATAAAGCTGATTGCTGTTTCTTGTCTTCGGCATATTAGACCATGTGTTAAATGAAAAAAAGGTGCTATTTGACAAATAGCACCTCTTTTCAAAAACAAAAAAAGGTGCTATCTGTCAAAAGGTACCTTTTGTCACCCAATACTGTATTGTTGTAATCAATTTGGTAAATGCAAAATGAATTATTTGTCATGTAACAACTTTTAGCTCTAATTAACTTTAACAATAGCAGCACTTTTCTTCCAACAAACATTTGACAGCAAATAACTCTTTTTGCCGCTAACAAAATCATAGTTATGCACATAACCCCAAATGAAATTTTGTTACCATAATTTGTGTTTAAGGAATACAGCCATGATAATTTGTGAGATGATAGATACTATGTTAAGAATCGTAAAAGCTAAAATAACTCAATTTTGTTGAAAATGTTAGATAGCACCTTCTACCACTTAGGGGGCGATATGACAAAAATGGCTGCCAGCCCATATAAAAGTAACAAATCGTAAAATCTTCTTCTTGGGTTAATGATACAGTGGTCTTGCAAGATAGCCAAGAATGTTACAAACTTTGGACACAAGACCGAATTCGACTATCAAAAACATTTAAATGTCAGCAAAAAAAGTCAATATTGACAATTGACCTTTCAGCCAAGGTAGCACATATTGACTTGCAAACATGTTAGTTTTATAACCCAGACGGCCATTTGAAGTCGAATTTCATATGGAACATGCTTTGGATTAGACGACATTTAAATAGCTATATTGTCATTGTCACATGACCAAAGTGCCGTCCTTAATATAGCTATATTGTCAATGTCACATGACCAAAGTGTCGTCCATGTCATGTTCGGCAAAACTATTTAAACATCTTTGTGCTAGGAACTAATGGGTCAATCACTTTTGGTTTTGGTATGTCCCATACTAAGGGATATGGGCCTCAGGGGGTTCTCTGATATTTTCATACATACGTACGCTCTGGTCATTTTTTTGGGGTTCAAAATTTTGAATTTCAATATTTTTTGGGTTTTCAGAAAAAAAAAACATTTTTTTTTTGGGGGGGGGGGCGTATGAAGATTTTGTGAATATTTTTGGGGGTCATCGGACAATTGGACTATAATTAGGGGTCATTTCTATGCAGATTGGGTCTTTTCTTAAGGTCAAGGTACAGAATGGAAGATATTCTTTGGGGTTGCTAAAGATTGTTTTTGGTGCTTAAAATTCCTGATATTTTTTGGGGGTGAATGGTAGATGCTGGGCCCGAGCCTACGTATGCAGAAAAATGAGAGTACTCTCACCCCACCCCCCTGGGATATGGGCCTAACAAAGTATGTTCAAGTGATGGTCCTAGGTCGATCATGAATTTGTTAAACCTAATTTAAAGGGCATCTACATTCTAGTCACTCAGTGTCAGGAGAGCGCTTTAGAACCTAAAATACTCTGGTTTATCTTTCCCATAGGTTGAAACATGTACAGGCTATTCGAAATTTGTATCGCACATACGAGGGATGATCCAAAAGTTCTGATCGGTTCCTTATAGCTTTCTCCAGAGACATATTTGAGAGACAATCCATGCACCATTCAAACGAACAAGCTTTGACCGTTATATGACGCTAGTATGTTCTCGCTGTATTGTTGCGTTTAATAATTACAGCACATTATATATAGTCCACTCCATACCACTGGCCTGTTTTCATGTTATAGAACTATAATAGAATTTTAATGTGAATCTTTCAAGCCCCGCATCTTAAAAACTGCAAAGTAAAACTGTCATTAATTTTTACTTTTTGTTACTTATAATGTCGATTCAAACGTAAGAATGGCGACAGGTCGTGTGGATTCTATATTTAAAGCACAATGTGCATTTCTTATGACGTCATTGAAATTGGCAACTACGTCATTTTGAGTACGTTGCAGAATTTATATTTGGGAGAATGTTCTATTTTTGTCTATCGATTTGGACTAAAAACATACCAAACCTAATATCGGCAAAATATTTAACACCAATATTATTTTGTTTACAAAATATCTTAATCTTAATTAGAAAATTGTAAAAAAAATAATTTTTATTCTAAAAAATGATTGATTTTAAATTAGAATTTTCAAAATTGTTATTGGTTTCAGACGGATAACTTATGTTAAATTTAATTCCATATTGCGCCATTTTACGATATAGTGCATATTTCGACAATTGAATGGGTTTTTTGTTTTAGATTAACACATGCAGATTGGTGTACCTCAGAATTTTGACCTAATTTGTGGACTCGTTTTAATTTTCTTATGTGGGCTTCTATCAGTCTACGATTATACGGACTATTCATAATTGCTTCGGATAAAAGTCAGCTCATCTAAGATTGCCTAAAATCTTTTTTACCTTTAAAACAGCTGATTTACTGCAGTATGGGCCCGTCAAAATTTCAAGTGGTCCAAAATTTGATTATAGTTTGCAGTTGCATAGCCATACATTTAAGGGCCTAGGAATCCGAGATCATATATATACTTAACCATAGTTACAGGACATATTGACTTCTGAAAGAACAGTACACAACCATAAATATGAATGGCTGAGACTGCTCTTGTCTAAATTGTGAGGTATCTTATATGCACAGTCTGCCTGATAGGTCAGTGCATTGAGGGTATGGCTGTTTGGGGGTCGTTTTCTGGCCGCTCCTTCAAGTTACATAAAACTTATCAACGCGGCGTATAAGCAAAGAATATATTATTATTTGATACAATTTTCAGGCATGTTGCATTGCTAGTTACAGAGATATCACTCCAGGATCAGAACTTTAGGATCATCCCTCGTACGTGTGAGAAAATTCTATCTCACACAACCCGTAGCAACCAGTTGGAAATATATAAATTGAAAAGCCGCACCCCGTAAGACAAGTGGCGTCATTATCACGTTAAATGATGTCATTCAGTTAATGTCGAAGCTCAGCGCATTTGGGAACTACTATTTAATGGTGAGCAAGTAAAATAATCTATTATTTATGTGAGGATGTGATAGAAAAATCCGTCCCTCGCGATCACCGTTTGTCATCACTCGGCAAGCCTCACGATGCCGAACGGTGATCCTCGGGACAGATTGTGTTTGTCTATCCCGGCCTCACACTCATGATAGATTCTTCTAATCTCAAAGTCGTAAGATCTGGTGTGCGAGAAAAAATATTTTACCCTTAAAGCGTCTGGAAATGTCGTCTGCTGCAAATAATTGCTAAGCATTACTGAAGAATTAAGTATAGAAGCAAACAGCGTGGACCCAGATCAGACTGCTCCTATAGGAGCAGTCTGATCTGGGTTCACACTGTTAGCCATAGAGGCTTCTTATACATTTCAGCAGACGAGAAAAAGCAGGCGACTTTTGTCGTGATTGGCGTTTTAAGGGTTAAACATGCATGTGCAGCTATCTGGTAAGCGATAAAGCATTCAACTACACGTACATGTCTTCCGTTTACATGCATTT
>CAXHUL010000673.1:95237-114780 GCA_964019695.1 Loripinus fragilis
TTCTGCGTTTCTCCCTCTCTGTGCCCTGGATAGCAATCAGAAAATCTCCGCCCAACTTGAGAATCAAGCCTCAGATGTATGTAAGGCATAGTATTATGTATGAAAAGGCTGCATTTTGTTAGCCAGAGCTTTTATACTTCATTTATAGGATATTGCGGAATGTTGTAACCGTTTGTTTTGCCTCAACTGAACTTGTTATTGTACTGGCATGGTCTCTGTGGTGCCAGCGTCACGTTATGTGTCGTCAGCAACACGTTATCAAAGTAGACCCTCAATGTACATCCGAGTACGTTTCACGGAAACTGCCGAGCAATTCCGATTGCTCTTGATAGGTTTATGGTCTGTATATATGGCATTTGCTGGTTAAACTGAATTTTACTATCATCGTACAAGAATAGATGGCAGGTCCTGCAGTTATAAAACTATTTTCACACTCATCTCAACTGAGCATGAACTTTTGACTGCTCATAAAACACAATGATGTAAAATAAAGACTTTTCATGCTTTTAAGCTGTAAATGTATTTATCATGCTTATAAATGTTAAAATGCCAACAGATGTTGGCACTTTAAAATTTACGAGTATGACAAAATGTTGGGCTCAGTTGAGTTGAGCATGAAACAAGTTCCGAATTAAGGGGCACTTCATCTGGGTATGCACTTTTTGCCAGAGTACATATACTAGGCCAAAAAAGAAACGCCGCATATAAAGATTAAAAATATTGTGCGTTAAATAAGAGTTACAAAATTTCATTTGCTATCTATGTTGCGCTACTATTCCTGCCACACATAATTTCCATTGTTTCATTGAGCTCAGCCAACCCAAACCGATGTACTGGCTGTCTTTTTATTTTCAAGTTTTTCACGGGCACATTCATTTTATTTTGATTTACACATGTAATAACTACTGAAATCACTAGTCTAACATCCAATTTGCTTGAAAACATTTTAAAACTTTAAAATTAAAAGTTAGACATTGCTAATTAACGATGCCAAAACGGACACATGTCGAACTCGTCAAGGCGATAAGAATGATTCAAGCTAACATGACGCCATCTGTGATAGACCAACAATTTCGATGATTGAACGTCTTAGGAAACGTTTCTGACATATTGTAACAATGTCAGACAGTGCGCATTCAAGACGCCATCGCCTAATGACGCGACGTCAAGATCGTTAAAACCGTACGTTTAAACTGCCGAATCAATTTCGTCGGGTGACAATGATAGCTAGCACAACCCCAGGAACTCATAATCCAAGAATCAGCGCTGAAACTTTGACAGATCAAATGCGAGAGATAGGAGAAAGTCTCCCCATATAAAATGTATGTTGAATATGCGGCGTTTCTTTTTTGGCCTGGTATATTACAGGCATCCAGAATGAAAATTGTTATGCCCTTTACTGATAACATTTAGTCTAGCTTTCTTAAGTTGGATCTGTCTTCAAAACCGCATATATCTAATGTTGTATCAGTTCACTAGCCTAAGGTATCCTCTGTAGCTGAGATTAATGGTTCGGGCATTTCTGGGTTGTTAACCCATTAACAGATTTGGTCATGGCAAAACTCATAAAGTAAGTGAATCAATCGGAAAAGACCTGCACAATTAGAGAATTGAATCAAGCCTCAGGTGTACGTAAGGTGCATTACGGGTAATACTATGTACGAAACAGCTCTATTTAATTAGCCGTCACTGGCGTAAGGAAGCAAAGTACTGTAGCATATGGGTCAAGTACCATTAAAATCCATTATTTGGATTACCTCAAACATTTGATCAACAGAATAAGTGAAGTTTATGAATTTTCAATAAAATTTCGCTACAGCAATACTTTATTCAAACTTATATAAACTTCATTTATAACCGCTTTCTTGCCGCAATCACACTTGCCATTGTGTTGGCATGGTTTCTGTAACGTCATCGTCACGTCATTAAAGTATATCCTCGATGTACATCTGAGGTCGGATTCCACAGAATTTGTAACTGTGTATGACCAGGAAACTGAAAGAGTTTTTTTATTATTTTTTATCTTCTAGGTCCGTGATGTGCGAAGTGACGATGAAGAATCTGGCGATGAAAGTGACAACAGCATAGAGGCAAATGCTACTATATCACATGGTGATAAAACTAATGGTTTAAATCCAGCCAATTATATCAACAACTATACCAAATAGACGTTTTGTGTTAACCATTGAATGCCAGCGAAAACTGTTTGTTTTACTTTAGTAAACTGTCTTCGCTATGGATGTTGCAAAGAAAGATTAGCGGTAATTTCTCCAAACATTTCAAACATTCGAGACGCTGCAGTTAACCCTATGCACAGATGCACTCTAAGGGCATTTTAAGCAAAGTGCAAAAAAGTAAAACAAATATGTCTGTCTTAAAAGTTACCTTGCATCGCTCTAATTCATAAACTGAAGCGACGGATGGCTACGGTGGTATGTTTAGGACATTCATGTAGAAATACATATTCAGTGTGCACAATTTAATAACCTGTGTAGACGAAATAATAATCCGTGCAAACGAAATAATAATCCATGCAAATGGAATAATAATTCGTGCAGACAGAATTATATTCCATGCAAACAGAATAATAATCCATGCAAACGGAATGATAAATCGTGCAAATGGAATAATATTCCATGCAAACGGAATAATAATCCATGCAAACAGAATAATAATAATTCGTAGAAATGGAATAATAATCCATGCGAACGGAATAATAATTCGTGCAAACGGAATAATGTTTTGTGCAGACAGAATAATTATCCATGCTAATGGAATAATAATTTGTGCAAACGGAATATTATTCTGTGTACTCAAAATAAGATTCTGAACTAACGGAATAATAATTCGTGCGCACAAATTATTAATCTGTTAAAACGAAATAAAAATCTAGGAGCTCGATTTAATAATCTATGAGCTCGAAATAATAATCTGTGAGTAAGGGTTCTTATTCTATGTGCACGAATAGAACAAAAGTTCTGCAAGGTGGATTTTAAATCTGTTATAGCTCATCTGAGCATAGTGCTTAAAGTGAGCTACGGGGATCAGTCAATGTCTGTAGTTCATCGAGTGTGTCGTCCAACAGCTTGAAATTACAACTCCTCAGAATACCACTGGGCTAATTTTCACAGGAATATTCCCTCTACAAAAGTAAACTTAATCCCTCAAAATATGAAACGAGGCGTGGCTGGTTTCCCTTGTAAACATTTATAGGAAACTTTTAACATACCCCCTGGAATTGAATAAAATTTGGCAGGGATATTTCCTCGTTGACCCACTACAAAACAGATAAAACAAACTTGGTCCCTCAAAAACATGGCAGCCAGGGGCGTGACCTATGGCAGATAGCAAACTGTTGGAATCGTCTCTAAACCCGCTCATCATTTGACAGAAATGGTAACAACCTTCCACAATAAAAGCTATAACGAATTTGATCCGTTGTAAAACATGGCAACTTTTGTACCCAAATATAAGAGTTGCTAAGCCTTTGTATACCAGTAACCCCTAATTGGGTACTTTATCGAACAGGGAACATCCAGATGAAATGCCACATGATGTGTCATTTCATACGGGTCCGCACTGTTTGCTATGATAAAATCCACATTCAGAAAAAGGAAAGAAAACATTTCGGACAAATTATAACGTACACTGCAAAAAATAAGTGTAGCCTTACTCCAATTTGATGGCTGCTTAACTTTCCACCGATATTGGTGTTACCCTTCAACGGCTTTAAAAATATATTCTGTTTGATTGTATTGATTGGGAGAATAACTACAACAATAACAAGTAGAAATGTTGGACTAAAGTTATTTAGTAGGAAATTAAGTGTAAGTTTAGACCAAAAGGGATTGCAACTAAGCTGCCACCTCTTTTGGTATTAACTTGAACGTATTTGTATAGTGTGTGACCAGGGGGGCTTTGCTTATTACGGCTAAGGAAACTTGAAAAAAAATCTCCTCTGAATGGTAGGGTGAATGGTGGACTTAAAACTCAAATATGAATGCTTACAATTCAGAGCGGAACCGTGAAAAAAAAACTACAGAAAAACCGAACACTCCTAGACGATACAATCTTATCACCAACAGCAAGTCAAAAGATCTCATTGCAGTCGAAGTTAACAGTGGCAGATCCGCGATATTCAAAGCCTAAGCATTAAACTGGACAATGCCGTGCAGCATCGTGTATCAACTCCTGATCTTTGTCTTCTTCCCTACTTTGTCCGACTGGTCATAAAGCTCAAACATATCAAATTGTTGATTAGAAATCAAAGTCGTTTGGGCAGAACCTTCAACAAAAATAGTATAAACAAATGTGGTCTGTCGAACTTGAAAACGTGTATGTCAACAGGGGGCTTTGCCAGTTTCCAACAGATACGTATTTATACAAGAAGGCATAAACTCAGGTGAGCGATACATGGCCGTTATACTCCTTGGTTATTGAATCAGAAGAATACACCGATTAATTCACGTTGATCGTTCATTGTTAAATTGTGCGCTCAAAAAATTATATCGTGAAAACGGATTATTATCTCGTGCGAACGGTTTATTATATCGAGCACATGGATTCTTATTCCGTTTGCACGAATTATCAAATCGAGCGCTCAGATTATTATTTCGTGCGCATGGATTATCATATCGTGCAAACGGATTATTATTTCGTGCGCATGGATTATTATATCGTGCATACGGATTATTATTTCATGCGCACGGATTATTATATTGTGCCCATGGATTATTATTCCGTGTACACGAATTAATAAATTGTGCTCTTGGATTATCATCTAGTGCATACGAAATGCTATATAGTGCACTCAGATTATTAATCCATGTCCTCGGATTATTATATCGTTTGCATGGATAAAGATTTCGTGCACATGCTTTATCAAATCGTTTGTTCGGAATATTAAATTGTGTGCACAGATAAGTAAATCATGCAAACGGTTTAGTTAATTGTTAACATGGAATGCTATTTCGTACGCACAGAGTATTATTCCGTTCAAACAGCTCATCAAATCGTCCCCTCAGAATATGTTTTCTGAAATGAAAATAATGAATGTCCTAAAGGTACCACCATAGATGGCTGGTTCGAATATTGCGTCTGATTTATGCTTGAGTTAACCTAGTGGGATCATCTTTGAAGCACGAGCATGAATGAAAAATGATACTTTATGTGATAGCCAACCTCCTGTATGTACAAATGATTGTGCTCAAAGTAGATTTTGTATACGAGGGTCATCCAATAAGTTCTGACAATGGTCTCATATCTTAAAAACTGTTATTGTAAACAGAATCATATTAACCATTGTATGTGGCGGTTGATTTTACCTATTCATGTTTGAAATTTTGAGTTTTTATCACGACCGGATCTTATGCTATACAAATTTGTAGACAACACTGTAAGAGTTCATGGCCACGAAAAATCACGTTTTTAACTAATTTCTGCTGGGAGTAGACTTAGATAAAGATGCTGTATGTTTCTTTGGTAAGTTATATTAGTGATTGGTGATGTTGTCTGAATACACAATTGATCCATAAAAGCATATGAAACAATGACATTAACCTAGTTGCTTTGAACGTTCTTGGTTGCTAGGCAACAACAGAAAACAACATTCTTGCTATTTTAAGCGTTAATTATAAAACAGTACATTTTAAACACTTAATAAAAGCCATTACGATCAATTTACGTATTAGTAGATACATGTTTCGATAAATCTGTTCTATAGTCTTTTTCACCCATAGAAAATGTTAACTTCAATAAATGCTTTAATCCAAATATAATACACTATTAGTACAACCCATTTTTAAGTAAAATATTTCTTGCAAAATCAGTGATATGTCATAAACAAAACCCTGCTATCACCACAGTCACAAACTAAACCATTATCTATGACGTTCAGAATCAACATTAATAACGTCTTTATTTATCTGCATAAAACGTTGCTAAGAGGAGTTTGGAATTTCTTAGAAATTTGGGCATGTATACCATGTATAGTGTCCCGTCCAGGGCCCTTTACCTCGTGTTCTTTAGTTGCCTAGCAACCATTGCGATTGCAACATGTTAACTATTTGAACAAGTGATTCAATTCCCTATATTCTAAATAACATATGAAGATTATTGAAACAGGTCCTAGAGAAATAGGTTTGTTTTATGGGGTCATTGTCAAAACATATTGGATGACCCTCGTATGAGAATAAATTCAGAGAAAGAATAATAATATAAAAAAGGACAAGAACACACGGGAATTCAATCTCACGACCTTTTGGTTGTAAATTCTGTACCATTACCAATTGACAAGTCAGAAGGACTGTACAAAGCGTTTCATTATCTTCATTCCTACTTGCTAAATTCCTGCAAAACTTATGGTAAATAACGATAGTCGACCGAAGGTACTGTCCTGCCAGTCAAGAGTGACAGTGACTTCATGTTTTGTTTACAAAGTAATCAGGGACTTATAATCGATAGATCACTTGTATATTGATCCTATCCTTAGGATAGGATTGATACACAGGTGATCTATTGATTGGCGTTAGCTCAAGTGAAGTGTACACGTTAGTGTTGTACTTAACAATTGTAAACAAAGCATTACGTCGCTGTCACTATTGGTTGGCACGACAGTAAAATGTATTGTGCATAAACCGTGAAATGATGCACCTGTGTCAGGTCAATGCACGCAGTATACAAATTAAGCATAATTATGTGCAGGTACAGAAGCTGGAGTTTCACATTTCCTGCTAATTTTCTTACAAAATAGACGGTTTTGAGATGGTCCAACTAGCTTACATAATACGCACGAGCAAACTGGCGCGATTGTAATTATTATTGAACGAGCCATTTATCACTTTAGTATATTTACACTTTGCTTAAAATGTTTAAAGTATGTATCTATGCGCAGAGTGGGGTATTATTTTCCTACAACTTTTATCGCAAACACAGTTTGCTCAAGCTAAAAATAAAAAAGGTATCCCCAAAATCAATTCCAAAAACATTTTAAAAACTGAGTTTAATTTCACCGGAAAGAAAATACTCTTGTTTGTACTCATCAGACTCTTTGCTGGATGCATAAATTATAGCAAAATCTCACGTGCTTGCATTATTACGGAAGCCCTGGAGGGACATTTTTACTTATTACTTATCACTTACTACTTATTACTTATCACTTATTACTTATTACTTACTACTAATCACTTATTACTTACTACTTATTACTTAACATATCATATATAAAGCCCTATAACGGCGGGAAACTCCATTGTACATTCCCTGTAACAGCCGTAGCTGTAGTAGTAGTAGTAGTAGCAGTAGTAGTAGTAGTAGTAGCAGTAGCAGTAGTAGTAGTAGTTGTGTAGTGGTGTTGCTGTTTTTGCTGTAGTAGTAGTAGTCATAGAAGTAGTAGTAGTAGTAGTAGTAGTAGCAGCAGCAGCAGTAGTAGTAGGTGTAGTAGCAGTAGTAGTAATAGGAGTAGTAGTAGTAGTAGTAATAGTAGTTTTTTTTTCTTAACGTCCCATCAACAATCTTTCAGTTTAACAGGGACGGGTCTTCCTAGGATGAAAAAGTACTAAGCTAGAATACATGTGTCTTGCTCAAGGACAACAACAAAGTGACGCTGGTGAGGCTCGAACCTGGAGCCCCTCGGTCTCGAGTCAAGCACTATACCACTGAGCCACTGCGCTCCCTTCTTATAGTAGTAATATTAGTGTTGGTAATGATTGTAGTAGAAGTAGTAGTAGTATTAATGGAGTAGTAGTAGTAGTAGTGTGTAGTAGTAGTAGTAGTAGTAGTAGTAGTAGTAGTAGCAATAGTAGTAGTGGTGGCACTACTACTAAAACTACTACTACTACTACTACTACTAACACACCACTACTACTACTACTACTACTACTACAATCACTGCCACCACTAATACTACTGTTGCTGCTGCTACTACTTATACTACTACTATAGTCCTGTCGCAATAATAAGAAACGCGAAAATCTGGAATAATATTTTATTACTTGCATTTTTCCGAACGTTAAGCTAAAATCTGGATTAAGAATATCCTGCAGTGTCAGAAGAAAATTGTTTGAAGAATCTACTACCACTGCCCTGACCCCTAATCTCTTGGGAATTTCGACATTTTTAGTCATTCTGAAAAGCGGGGGGAATTTAAAAGGTGTAACAGCCATGTCGCGGACTATTTATCTGTACTTAAATTTCTACAGGTAAGTGTCAAAAGCATCACACATTGCTTTGTACATGTCAGTTTTATTTTTTAAGCACTGCCATTCAGTTGGTAGTATCGATTCAATCAGCGTAGACACATATCCAACTGATCCAATGCAATACGATCAGTTGATCCGTGTAAATACTGTGTGTTATGTTTGAAAGGACATTTTCTACTAAAAAAGCGTGATGTGGCTATTATGGACAGTTTTATAAAACAACTTTTACAGTGGAAAACGGCCTAAACATTATCAACTACATATGTAATTTTATAGTCAACCATTTATTTTCTGTAATCAGTTAATTTAAGCTGTTTACATAGTACATTCTTTCAATGGTAACACTCAAGTCAGTAATAATCCTGCACCAAAATGATGGCGGGCACTTAAAATGGGCCAATGGTCCACATCCTATTCAAATACATGCTAATCACATAATTTTAATGGGCCTTTTGAAATTTCTATTGGCCCTTTGCAAAATATAATTGGCCCAAGAATCCTTAATATCTATATACGAGCATATAAATAGCTTATATATGAGGCCCAGCTAAAACTAAAGTCCATTTTAGCAGAAATAACAGTTTTCTAACAAAATGGATTAGGCCTATCCCAGGATTATCCCTGTCAAGTGTCAAATAAGTGGAATAAAATGTCCAAATTCTACCATCAGAATTATTTGAGCAAAAACTAGCCGTTATAGGAGCCACAATATATATTTTGTCAAAATACTGCTGGACATGATTGACGATTATTGAATGCTCAATTCGATGCAAATTGAAAACGTACATCTAAAGTCATTTAGTCGCGATTCACATTTATGCAGCAGTACTTTATATGTACGATACACTTTATGCTATACTGAACAAAAGTGAAAACGCTACACTACAATATTTTATAGTTTGTGAGAAAGTATTGGACGAAAAGTATTTACTAAAGCTTATTAATGTTTTGAAGACATCCAGCAAGCGTTTCGTCTAAGCTCCACCAATTTGTCTCGTTTGATGTCTGAGTTATGTTCCTTTTTTTGTGGTTAAAACTTTATTCACCGAATTTTGCAATTGCACATGCGCGAAAAAGATTGTTATACTTATCAGAATTCGTCATACTTGTGTTGCATTAATACAAAAATGTATTATCACTTGAAACAAACTCAGAAATAAATTTCGAATTTATCAAACTTGTAAAGAAAATGCAAAATGTCTCCCTTGGACAAAAACAAATAGGGAATATCAAATATTTGGCAATCTTCAATTTATCACGATTTTCGATAACTTTCTTTCTTTTGCCAAATCAGGTAGACCTATCAGCACATTGTTCATACCATTTCTCAGCCAGTAATGTGCTCAGACTAAAATGCAACAACACATTGATTTTCCTATGAGATTTCAGTGATACAAATTTCAAGCTTGGCCAATTTGATGAAAAACCCGCTTTCTTAGGTTGCTTTTCTAAACGATCAAATCACATTTTTGGTTGTCACATGGTTGTCTAAGACTACAATTTCGTTCAGTCAGATCTGGTTGGCAGTGGATTTCTGACGGCCTAAACTGTGTGAGATTTCTGTTCAAATGTGTAACCTGAAAATTGGCCCCTTTTAACATTTAAGTGACATTTTTTCTGTCTTGTTTTTGCTATGCTTTCGTGCGCGTCTGTTTATTGATGCCTTGTGGTCACCTGCTGGGAAAGGGCTGACCTCTTGGCTCTCGTTGGTGATGTCTAATTGTGAAGTTGCCACTTCCCCATTGGTACCCTGGGTCAGGTGTGGTGCTTGATTGTATCGATTCCTGATCTTTATCCTCTTTCTCACTTTCCCGTGTTTCCTCGTGACAACATCCGTAAACATTTTACTTTATGCATAACTCAGTCTTTGAACATTCAGATACACTTTCTTTTGCTTTACTGGATTGCATCATTTTGCATACAAAATGGTAAACAATTCAGGTGTAGCGTTTCACTTTTGTTCAGTATATAACCTACACGGCGATCACTGACCTGAAACGAAGTCAACTTATTTAGTCAACCGTTGCATATTATTAATAAACTGGGTCAGTTTATGTCCATTCTACCAACAGTAATACTCCCCCGTTGAAAATAACCAAAAATATGCCAAAATTCCATCTAATTACAGAAAAACACAGCAAAAACATCAGGTTGAAAATTTTGTCAAAAAATACTGCACCTTTTTCTGCACGCATATCGAAAAGTTCAAGAGAAAATAACGTGAAAAGATGCACTTAAAGTCGAATTTTCACGTTTCTTATTAATGCGGCAGTACTATACTACCACTACTACTACTATTACTACTACTCTATTATTTCTGCTACTACTCCTACAACTACTACAGCAAAAACAGCAACACAAACTACACATATACTACTACTACTCCTACTACTACTACTACTACTACTACTACTACTACTACTACTACTACTACTACTACAGCTACTACTACTACTACAGCTACGGCTGTTACAGGGAATGTACAATGAGTTTCCCGCCGTTATAGGGGTTTATATATATAATAAGTAGTAAGTAATAAGTGATAAGTAGTAAGTAATAAGTGATAAGTAATAAATAGTAAGTAATAAGTGATAAGTAGTAAGTAATAAGTGATAAGTAATAAGTAGTAAGTAATAAGTGATAAGTAATAAGTCAAAATGTCCCTCCAGGGCTTCCGTAACTACTACTACTACTACGGCTATTACAGGGAATGTACAATGGAGTTTGCCGCCTTTATAGGGGTTTATATATGATATGATAAGTAATAAGTAGTAAGTAATAAGTGATAAGTAGTAAGTGGTAAGTAATAAGTGATAAGTAGTAAGTAATAAGTGATAAGTAATAAGTAAAAATGTCCCTCCAGGGCTTCCGTACATTATCAAGTGGTGATATCCAACAATGTAGCAATTGTGATTTTTTGCTTTTTCTTAAATTTGTTTTACCGAATCTTGGTGTCTTAGACGGGTTATCATTTCTACTAATATAGGTAGTGGGCAAAAGGTTTCTGTCCATGTCATAGATAGAGGGTCTGCATTGTCTAATGCAGTATGCTGAGGCTCTTGTGTATTAGTTGAGCTTATGAAGCAGATTACTTCTTTGTGTCTTTGTTCCCTAGGAAACCTTTCATGCTTTTTAGTTGTCTGCTCAGTCGTTCTAAGTAAGTAAGGGTGCAAAGATCAGGAATCGATACAATCCAGTACCACACCTGAACCAGGATACCAATGGGAAAGTGACAAAAGTGGCGAATGATTATATTCTGTGACAGTACGTTCGAATTTTATGTATTTGCCGTTCAATAATGTCTAAGATCTAGCATTATTTCTATTAGAATTATGTTTAAGGGCGTTGTTTTGTTTTACTATATTGTGTATTTTGCTTTGCAAAACAACACTTTATGATAAATATTTTGTTTATACAGTGTGTACATATAGTAAGAAGACGCGCAAAATGTACATAATATTTATCTAGAACGCGCAGTCGATGAGGCGCCATCGCAAATCCCCACGCTAAAGTTTTTTACTCCCCCAGCACCCCCAGGTTCCAACCCGGGGCATGTCCCTTGCAACAGAATGAAAATTCTTGTTAATACGTTTTTTTATCAATTATTTGTGAGAACACACAAAATGTTTGATATAAAAATCTTTGAAATTGACATGTCAAAGATAATTGACCTTTAAACCTCGCCCTAAGGTCACCAGTTTGACCCTAGGATGGAAATGTTGCTTACATTCTGTTCTGCTTCTCATCCCTGTTGATTTGATATGCCACATGAACATTTTTGAAAAAATGACCCCCTGGGCACCTGCAGAGCCTGAAAGTCCCACCCCCAGGCCACAGAATAAAATCCTGTCTGATATGTTTTGTATCTTTCATTTGTGAAGACACACACAAAGTTTGGTATAAAAATCTTTGAAATTGACATGGTAACTGGAATAAAATAATATTTGACATTTGGCCTCACCCCAAGGTCACTAGTTTTACCCTTGGATGAAAATTTTACTTACATTCTGTTCTCATCATCCTCATCATCCTCGTCGACTTGATATGGCACATGACCATGTTTGAAAAAAATACATTTTTGACCACCTAGGCACCCGCAGCTCAACTAAGTCCCAACCCTAGGGCATGACTCAGGCAACAGAATAAAAATCCTGTCTGATATGTTTTGTATCTTTCATTTCTGAGAACACACACAAAGTTTGGTATAAAAATCTTTGGAATTGCCTTTGTAATTAAAGTAAGATGTAATCTGACCTTTTGACCCCTCCCCAGTGCCCAAGGGGCGGGATCAGAAAAAACATTTGCCGTTGCACTCCCCATTCATGGGTGTAACTCACATACCAAATTTGGTTGAATTTCTGCCAATGATTTAGGAGGAGATAGCATAACAGACAGACAGCAGGACGAAATTTGATTTTGGCCCCTAAGCACCCCATATCCCACCCATAGGGCATGACCCGGGCGACAGAATAAAATCCCGTCTGATAAGTTTTGTATTTTTCATTTGTGAGTACACACACAAAGTTTGGTATAAAAATCTTTGAAATTGACTTTGTAATTGAAATTAAATAGACTCCTTTCACATTGTTAGTGCGCATGCGTCAAACTGTCTCGTTCCGCGTAATCTCCGCGAGATTACACGTGAAGGGGCAACCTGTATATGGCTGCCTTACATTACACTATGGAATATGGAAAACTGTTAAAAGAAAAATAAATTCCAGTTAAGATAAGACAAATAGTAAAATTAAATGATAGAAATGTAACAAAAATAAGTGATTAATTCCAATATTCTGAATATTTGAGATCAGAATAGTTGATTTCTAAGCATCCAAGACTGACTTTTTCCAAATAAGCGGGTGCATTACCATGTTGGTCAAACATTAAACATACACTGTTTCAATAATTTCCTTCAATACTATGCGTATGCGAGTAGTGACTAGTCTGGTAAACTTCTTATTTAATCAAGGTCTACGTGGTCTATGATTACATTCCATACACTTGACGTCTAAACACCGTCTTTCTGATTTAAATAAGGGATAAGATACATTAAGGCCATCGCGCGAGAAAACCTGTCTTCCGGGTTTCTTACCAAGAAAGACTCAAACCAGTCTGTTTGGCTACATAGGCTCGCTAAAATGAAATTTTGCATGAAGCAAGTTTAGATATACTTTCCTGTAAGTGAACAATAAAGGCTCTGATCAGACTGCGTGGATACGATGACAGGCCTGCGCCTTTGTTGTTCGCATGCACCAATGTCAGGTTTTCTCGCGTCGGGGCCCATTTTAATATGTACTACTGTGCATCCGGTCCTTTAATCCTATACCCGGGGCCCTATTGAAAGCAATAAAAGCACACGTGCCTGACACACGTTTGTAATTCGACGGTATGATTGATGTCGCTCTTATCATCACATGCATATACGTAAAAGGCGTCAATATGTACGGCCCAGACAGTCTTAACCAGTGAACTGGTGTTTTAACAAATTAATTTGAGTCTTCATCTACATCCATAATATATCGAAAGAACATACAGTGTAGATATTGCTTCGAGATAATATTTGTGTGCGAGCAGCTATGATTCTTGCGAGCCTGTGCATAAGCGGACGTCGTGTAGAAATGGTGTAATTTAATGGGTCTTTATTCACAGTGTATAGTTCGATTTCGACATTTATCGCTTAGTCATTATGTGCAAATATCTAGCAGAATACATGCACGTCTATTTGGTAGCGTGCGCTACTGCATGCTTATCTGGTGGGGCTGGAAGCCTAAGATCTATCTGAGCCTCCGCCTACATGCATCGCCTTTCTTTATGTGCACTCGGACACAACAATGGATCTGAGGTGTGTGCGGGCAGCGAATGCCCTGATGAGACTGTGCATTTGCACAGACTCGTCTGAGTTGTCGATGTTCGCATAACATATTAGTTTGTCTTATTAGTTAGCATGTAGTTGGCATGTGTTTCAGATAGCTTGTGTGATTTTGTGCCTGAAGAAGAAGCCGATTTAAGCTCGATACCAAAGGATATTTTACACGAATTAAAGTGAAAAAAATCTGAAGACTTATAAAATGTAAAAATAATCGTTAATTTATCTTATTTCTAGGAATAAGATATCTTATTCTAGCGATGAAAAGCCAAAAAATCGCCTTATAAACCATCATTATGTGTTTTGCCAATGCAACTAATAAGCAATCTGCCCCTTCATTTTCAAAAACGGCTTTATCGATTTTTCAATCGAAGAGCGATTGCTAAGGGAGATAACAATGTAAAAGGGGTCTATTATATTTGAGATTTGACCCCTCCCCAGGGCCCCAGGGAGCGGGGCCAAAAAATGCCGTTGCGCGCCCCATTCATGAGAGTAACTCACACACCAAATTTGGTTGAATTTCCTCCAATGGTTTGGAAGGAGATAGCATAACGGGCGGACGGAAGGACGGAGGCGATAACAATATCCCCTTCGCTTTTTTTAAAGCGTGGGGATAATAACTGAAGCCTTTCACAGATATGAAGCTGTATAAAAGATCTTACTGACAAATGCTAGCTTAATGAAGATCGAAAGTATTGCATAATACTCTCCTTGTTAATATTTTTGACCAGCATTAAGTGATATTCAGTCTTTTAAACCAATTTTGGTCTTCTTTTCTAGAGTCTTTTAATTTGTAGATTCACTATGGAACTATGCTTTATCATTCTTTATTGCCTATCTGATATTCTAATTAAGTTTGCGAGCCCCGCATACTTAAATATTCGAAAAGTATAAAATAGATAGCACAATACTGTTGAATCCTTGTCTTAAAACACAACATTGTCAGTATAATTGAGTGACCATTTTTGCTGTCTCCTTCCAAAGCTTTTGGCAAAGTAAGTGTTGGTGTTTTCTTTCATATTCTGGTCCTTCAGGTATGTCTTGCTCTGGGGGAAAGCAGAATACATCTTCAGCCAGTGATAAAGGGACATGAGAAATGTTGCTTTAATTTTTCCATTAGTCCTAATGAGCAGATTCCATATGATTGAGTCTGCTGTTTTCTAATATTGTAGGTTTTCACTATTTCTGAAGAATCCGTTTCCCAGATTATATGCGACTTGCGAACTGTATTAGATATCAGACAAATGGGCAAATGAGTAAATATAGTTCCGTAACTGTGTGGTAATAATCAGTCTGTAATCTAAATTGTACGAGAACATGTTTCTGTGTTTGTGTTTTTGTTTCATAAGTAACCTTGCATGTCGACGGAAAACATGCTGTTTTGCGCCTAAAAAGGAAACTGATAAGTGACAGTCCAATCTAGCTATCCTGCTTGAAAAGCCTGTCTTTGAACTGACCCTAGTGATCAAATATTATGAACAGTTTGTGTTTATTTATACATAGATGATCAAACATGAGTGTTCATTTTTATCTGAATTTATAAAACTAGTTGAGAAAAAGAGATAAAATGCGAGGCTTGCCGGGCATGGTATCTCTTTTCTGCAACGAGTTTGATAAATTCAATAATACAGGAGCACGAATGTTAGATTCTATTTATCATATGACATTAAGGTTACGTTGAAATCTCATCTATGCCGTAAAGTGTTTTGGATTTAATTCTGTCACTAAGTAAACAACTTTGTTATGTAAAGCACTAGTGGTTAATTGATTTTTATTGCATAGTGTTATTTCACTGCATAGACGCGACGTCGTATGATAAACAGTGTGTAATGTTTACTCGGATCAATGCAAATGTGGTCAGTATATTATTCTAATGAACTTGCTTTTCTATGGGCTGGTCCAGAAAAAAATGTTAGCGGGTCTTGATTACTTTTTCACGTTTTGACCATCAACAACGTATTTAATAGAAGGCCATACAGACCTCCCTCAAGAGGGGTCCATATGCTTCTTGAGGGGGTCCGCAACTTGTGATATTCCTGGGTGAGGATAGGGCCAGAATCCCTGTCCACCTCACCGAGCCCTCTCTGCATACGTCATTTTTCTCTACTCAACATTAGTGTATAGGTTCTTTGCTAGTGTGCCAATGATGGCTCGAAATTGAATGCTGGATTGGTAACTTTGTGATTTTTAAGGCGATTCTGACCTATATCACTACGTAACCCTATATTTTTGTGATTTTTCATCGCAGAGGGACAGACATCCCGTGTCATTCGATATTAGCCGTGACATGTGATACCTATTAATGTGGCATTTTGACAAGTGTAGACTCAGAAGAGCCTGTGCAGCATCAATATATGCTTAGAAACTACAAATGCTGTTCGGCCAGTGTCTTAACATTCAAACAAATAGCAAACGCTCTAAACGGAATGCGTGTATGCGCGGTCTGGTCTGACCCTTTGCTTATTAAATACCACATTGATGGAAATTGCAAGTTGCTACTCACAATGAAAATACAACTTAAGTGTCTTTTGGTACCAAGTTTACCAGAAAATGCTACAAAATAAAGCATCATGAACGCTTGTTGAATCGAAAGGCTTGCTGAGCGATTCAACATGCATTTTTAAGGCTGAGCCTGGTACACTTCATATCAAAAGACGCAAATATAATTTTGACATCAAGTTTACCAGACACTGTTATGCGAACGCATGTTAAATCACAAGGATGGCCAAGCAATTCAACATGTATTCTCAAAGCCTAGCCTGGTAAACTTGACATCAAAAGGCGCGAAGCTCGTTTTGGCATCAGGTTTACCAGATAATGCTATGTGAACGCATGTTAAATGACAAGGTTTGTCAAGAGATTCAACATGCATTCTAAAGCCTAGCCTGGTAAATTTGATATAAAAAAGGGAACCTGGTTAAGACAATAACTTTACTAGACAGTACTTTGACAACGCAGGTTAAATTGAAAGGTTCGCCAAGCAAAATAACATGCATTCTCAAAGCAGAGCTCTGATATATTTATATCAAAAGACGCGAACCTTGTTTACATTTTATCAGTATACGCATTGGTTCACTTTTTCAAAAAAGCGATCATGATGTTATTATGGATTGACATGTTGATTCAAAATCATCGACGTCATTAAAAAATGCAATGTCATGATGACCCGGTAAACATACATGCAGTGAGAAAGACAACATTTATCAGGTCGAAACGCAACGTAGATGACATACTACTCAAAAAAGTTTTGCATCGCCAATATTCCCCTAGTTTTTGAAGAATCATTCTATGTAAATTAATTATTTCAAATATTTGATACTGACTTACAGGGTTCGATCCAGTATTATACAACAATAAATTTGTAAAAAATTGTAAAATTGCATTTTTCTCGTAGTGCCAAAATTGCGTTTTGTTTAAAAAAAACTCTACTTTTTACATGGACTTCATGATTCAGTTTTTGTTTTTGAAGCCTAACTATAGAGATTGAGAAATACCATTTTTGGCAAAAAAGTGAAAATTGATTTATAAGAGAGTAGGCCTTTGTTCACGAAAAAAAAACTTTTTTTAGAGAATGTTTCAAAAGTCTCAAATGAAGCTGAGAAACTCATCTTTCTTCAAAATGGGGTTTTTTGGCACCAAAACAACCTGCGAAATTCCTTACTGATTATATTAATGTACTGTTCATCAATCTTAGAAATGTGTGAAGTTGCATTTTTAGGATACCTCTAAGAACTTCTGCAAGACCTTAACAGTAAGGACTTTGACAGCAAGTATTTGTGCCAAAACTACCGACCTTGATGAAATATTAATAAGAAGGAATTCCAAACAATAACGAAGGATTTCTAAAAGAAATCACAAAATTAGCAGATGTTGGTCAAAAGTGATTTTTTTCTTTCAAAAGTTAAGTTTCACTTTCAGTTTGGCTAAAGTAATTCTTCAAATTTCTAGAGCAAGGATTTGAAAGCAAAATGGAATTCTGAATCCTATGAAAAGCGATAGACTTTTAAAATATCTAAGAATTTTGTTTTTACTGACCTCTTGGCTCTCGTTTGTGGTGTCTAGCTGTGAGTTTGTCACTTTCTCATTTGTATCTTGGGTCAGGTGTGGTGCTTGATTGTATCGAATCCTGATCTTTGCATCCTTACTTACTTTAACAGAAAAATCTATTTTTAAGATTTCCACACATATCTTGTGTCAGATACTGAAATGAACCCTCTCAGGCAGTATCAATTTACAAATCAAGCTCAGATTTCGTAGAAAAAAGTAGCTTAAAATGTGGTGAAAGTTTGAGTATGCCAACTTTAGTATATAAGATGTATAAGCAAATATTGTTTTCAGTTTCATAAGCAACTGTAAATTGCAAATAATATATACATGTATTTGGCCAAGCACACGAAATGATGTTTTTTGTTTAATTGGTTTGATACTATGTGTCTGTCAATGGCTATGGTACAACCATTCTTGAATCCTTGATTCAGTGTAAGGAAGAGAATGGCTGTAGAAATTATTTAATTATCAATCTCTACGAAAGTTTGGGACCGAGCCGGGATCGAACTCGAGAATTAGTAATCTTATTGGCGCTGTATTTATCCAGGCTAAACGTCCAAACTCACTTATACTCTGTGTATGCAAGCAGCAGGAAACAGTGTTTGCATAGGTTGGCCTGAGCCTTCACTGATCCCATATGTGATAAGAACAAATTTATGTGCTGGATATGTCATAACCTGCATTCAGGGTTTTCGACAAAGCGCAGAGACCAGTTAGAAAATCAAAATTTCGCTTGTAGCAAGTCTAGATATGATACTACGAGGGTCAGTAAAAAATAACTGAGAGTTGGTTAATATCTTTTTACTGGGTAGGCAGTTTTGGCTGAAATTTTATACACATATAGAATGAACCGTCGGGCTTCATTACATATAGAAGCTGACGTCTTATCATCTTCAGTGCGCTGTTGCTAGGCAACCAAAGGCCGTCTCTCAGCGATGTGCGTTCGCGCTGATGACACTTCTGACTAAACGGCCATAAATTCAAAATCATTTCCAATCTAAAACAGTATAATAACGGACCTTTTATCTCTCCAATTGTATCGAACAATGTGTTAGCAATGTTTTGAAGAAGTGTGATAGATAGTATATACAATACATGCAATGTTTGTTGCCTAGCAACCAAAATCGATGGAAATTCCAATTTTAACTAAAAGACCATATTTTGTTGCTATGGCAACCGTTTATTTCTGAGAATATTCAAGATATGCATTCAGATGCCAAAACCAATTACTAAATACAATGAAATTGTCATATGATATGATACTTAGTTGATAATATTGCTCTAAAATGAACTGTAACTGGTGGGTGGGGTATACTTTTGGGTGAAATTTTAAGAGAATTTAGTTAATTTTCCTCTTATTTATGTAATACAATTCCAACGCCTCAATCCAAGTTGTTGCATTTCACAAAATACACTCACATACTGTATTTGCAAC
>CAXHUL010000675.1:0-36802 GCA_964019695.1 Loripinus fragilis
TCCGGCTTTACAGGTGGTCAGTAATGGATAAACAGGTAACCAGTACCCCCCAATACCTGGAAATGGGGGGGGGGGGGGGGTTCTGGTTACCTGTATTTACATTACTGACCACCTGTAGACAGGGAACCAGCAATTAATGTAGATATGGTGAATGTTGTACATGTTGACAGCAGAACTGAGACAGACGCCATTGAATGCAGACCTAGAAAAGCTAAGTTCCTCTGCCCTCCTGCCTAGTACCAAGGGTTAGTTTGTACTTATATTATATTAGAACTTTCAAATATTACAATACATTAACCCTCTGGATCTGCCACTGCCGGAGACACTTCCTTTAGAAAAATTCAAACCAATGAATAAGTGCATAGGCGCACAAGTCTAATAATTAGTGACCACAATATGACAATACAGTGTAGCAAAGCCATGTCCCCCCAAGAACTCCATATTATATAATTATTTGCTTGTTTTATCAAATGTTTGATGATTAAATGCTTCTATCTTAAAGTTTGAATCACCATCTAAGTATCTGGAAGCTAATTTGACAGAGTCCCGGGGTTGGGCCTGGGTTGGCTTTTCAGCAGTATACACACCACTTATACTGCTCGATTCAGAATTTAATGATATTATATAAATGTTAATTCATGTAATATTTGGGGTCAATAATATTTTTTTTTGCATAAACTCACATAGTTTTACCAAAAGAGCATGTTAATAATGCATATTTGGACGTCTTGGGGTGTCCTGGGGTGTCCTAGGGTGTCCTGGGGTATTAAGACTGACCGGCATAGGGTAAGCATTTAGAAAGGCAAATATAAGACATATTACATGCGATTTCTTTCTGAAACTGGTGACATTGCGTTTCAGTAAGGTTTTGATTCCATGGGTAAGTGGTGACATCCGTTGACAATGCATATTAATGGTATTTCTGTCGTGTTTTTATTGTGAAGTTTTTCTTGACCCAGCTGATAAAGTAGTATAATTTACAACCTATAAACAATCTCCGTCCTTTTCCGCTATCCCTCCGTTGGATAAAGGGTTATACTAGAAACCGAAATAATGCCCATCCAAAGTGGGGCGTCGTGGCCTAAGCCACAGCTAGTCACAAACTTGTTTTAAGAAAAAGTAGACGTGTATCTGTTAAAGGTAAATATAGGCCTGCTTTTTTTCTATTTTAAGAGTTTGTGACTAGCTCGTGCAGCCTAGCTAAGCCACAGGGGCAATGTAGGCCTTATAATTAAAGCACCTTGTTTGGGCTTCACGATCACCTTGTACATAGTTCACCACAGTGCGACAATGCTTCAGAAAAGGCCATGCACTATATTGGAAGAAGTAGAAGATTTAAAATACTGACACCAAATATTCTCCCTAGATTCTGTTGTTTAACCTGCACGCTTCTTAATGTATACACTGTTTCTTCACAGAGAAGCAATCTAATCAAATAACACCTATTGGCTCTTGTTTGTGATGCTTATTGTGATTTTGTTACTTTCACATTTAGTAACCTGGGACAGGAGTATGGGGTGCCGTTTTAGTATTTATTCCTTACTTATGGATATCCATAATTCATGTATGGATATCCATGAATAATTTGGGATACCCATAAATCATTTATAGATATCCTTAATTCATTTAAGGATATCCAAAATAATTTATGGATATCCTAAATTCATTTATGGATATTAAAAATCATTTATGGATATCCAAAAATCATTTATGTATATCCAAAATTCATTTTAGGATATCCAAAAATCGTGCTGAATTAATGATATCCAAAATGAATTATGGATATCCAAAAATGATTTTTGGATATCCGTAATTCATTTTTGGATATCCATGAATATGTCGATTTTTTGATACCCTAAAATGAATTGTAGATCTCCAAAAATCACATTGAATTTCGGATATCCATAATTTGATTTATGGATATCCCTAATTCATTTTTAATATCCTTAGTTCTGAGTATTTATGGTCATTTTTAAATGCTGTTTGTTGTCATCTTGAGAAATGAATACTGCTTTTCAACCTCAGAGTTTTCAATTGTTTTTCAAATGTTCCAGGGTAATTTTCCTAACATCTGTTTGTGTTCAAGCATACAAAATAGCACATTTTAAATGAAGAAATGTAGGAATGCAAAAGTTCAGGGGATGAAAGGGGGGTCCTCGTTTCTGTGCTGTCCCAACAAGTGTCCATGAGGCCGGGTTTTCATGAACGTAAGGAACCTTGATGATAACCGAAATGTAGATCTAAGGGAGATAATCATATAATGAATACATGTGTGTTTTAAGTTGAATTGTTGTTGAACAAAGCTCACACAAATTCCCTGAACATATTCTATTGGTTATTGAATACTATGTATACGTAGAGATTTTGCATGAAAGAGGGACGTCCTCGTTTCTCTACTGTCCCCACAAATGTCTGTTAGGCCGGGTTTTCATGAACGTAAGAAACCTTGATGCTAACCGAAATGTAGATCTAAGGGAGATAATCATATAATGTACATGTGTGTTTTAAGTTGAATTGTTGTCGAACAAAGCTCACACAAATTCCCTGAACATATTCTATTGTATATTGAATACTATGTATACGTAGAGATTTTGCATGAAAGGGGGAGGTCCTCGTTTCTTTACTGTCCCCACAAATGTCTGTGAGGCCGGGTTTTCATGAACGTAAGAAACCTTGATGCTAACCCAAATGTAGATCTAAGGGAGATAATCATATAATGTACATGTGTGTTTTAAGTTGAATTGTTGTCAAACAAAGCTCACACAAATTCCCTGAAATATATTTTATTGTACATTGAATACTATATATATGTAGAGATTTTGCATGTCAGAAATATTCCAAATTATAGTTTGAATAAATATATACTCCTTGTGTCAAAAAATACCAACTTTTTAACAATTTGGATTGTATACTTTGTCTCCTCAAATATAGTTCAGTCAGTGAGTCCCGACTCCACCAGCCTGTTGGATGAGACTTTAAGCTTTTCCCGGTATTCTGAGTTGTTTTAAACGTGCCTTTTTGCAGGTACCATGACTTGCGACTTTGCACGGATGTATAAACAGGTCCTGCACAGATGCATTTCAGGTCCATTCTGAACAGTCCCTCGCACGGATGCATTGACAGTGTATTTGGTTTCACCGATGCATGACAGCCCCAGTTTGATACATGATATGTGTTGACAGGCTTAATTACGCTATAGTGGCTCAAGGAAATAAACGTACCTTCTGTCGGAATTGGAGGATAAAGCACCATGAAAGCACATATTCTGTCCTTACACACACCCTCGACCTCTGGGTTGAGTCAAAAGGTCAACTTGTGCTTTTCTTTTCTGAAAGTGGTCATGATGCATATCAAACTAAATGGAAAGAAGTGTAGACCAATCCCCGGGAGGCCAACATACAAGCTAAAACTTTGACTTTACATACACCCCTGGTGTTGGGTTGAAAGGTCAGCTATTGAAATTGTGATGATAAGTAATTTTTTTATCAAGTATAAGATAAGCACTAAAATATTGTTATGATCTTAATGATACCAAAGGCGAACTTAAGGGTTAGATAAAGTTTTAATATGTATACGTTTCTCTAAAATAACCCTTCATCGGGGTGGGTTGGTGGGGGGGGGGGGGAGGGGGTATACATTCGACGAATTTGCGTTTTAACTATACTTAAGTTTAACTACTCAAGAAAAATAGCAAGTGAGTATACTGAAACATCCTGTGTGCCATTTTTGATAGTAAGTTAATGTGATGCCCACTTGTCTTTCTTTGCCCAAAGTTGAACTAAGGTAGACTAAGATGTAATGAAATTATTTGAATAGGTAAGCAAATTTCATACATCAGCAATCAAAACGTCACGTAAACCATAAAATCTAATATGTTCTTAAAAGGGTATCCTTTGGGAGCAAAGACTGCACCAAAGAACTGAAACTAGAGTGTGTATATTTCCTGGGCCAGACTAGCTAGTTTCTGCCATTTAGGCTTCATCAGTGACCCTCTAATAGTTATATAGTTAATGTTGCTTCTTTGTTATTTCATTGACGTTTTGTGGGCATTAAAATAAAGCATACATGCATTGTTCGACCGTAAAGCCTTTTTTTCTATTTTTAACGCCAGTTTTACGTTATGCTCAGCATATTACGTGCTTTCACAAAGCATTGTCGCTTTATAAACTCTTTTAACTTTGTATTGATAAGGTCGGGGTTAGCTTTTATCATAAACAATGGATACAATAGTAGAAGAGACGTTATACCGTATAGATACACTGGCACAACGATCAGTGCTATCTGCCGGGTGATCCATGTGTCTCTCTAAATACCAACCCCTGGTTTTATCTTTTATCTAAACTAACACTCCTTCTTGCACTATACAAACTAATCTCACTACCTTTTCCATCACTTTGTTTTAACTAACCCCCAAAGCACTTGGTATTCCAGAATACCAGTCTGATGTCTTATAAATATATTGTCCAAAAGATAATGGAGTGTGTCACACATTTTCTGACATGACCACAATTTATATCGTTTAGGTTGTTCAGAAGTAAAAAAGGCATTTTTATCATTACAAGCCAAATAAAGTGAGCCCTCTCTGTTAAACGTTTGTTCAATTGATTCTGTTTTTCTTTGATTAGATTATGAGGCAATGTAGTATAGAGAGTAGAGAAATCATATGTAGACAAACCAGCTGCTAGAAAACCTCTAGACTTCAATTTATTAAGAATTTTACCAGTATTTTTAATAGACCAAAATAAATTTTTACCATTTCTTTCATAAACTGCTGTGCAATATTTAATATCATGGTTTTTAATCGCAGTACCTGTATGGGTAACTGGATATCTCGGCCCCTAGCAAACTCGGCCCCTAACCAACTCAGCCCCTGACCAACTCGGCCCCCACAAACTTGGCCCACAGCCACTTTGGCCCCTAATATCTATTAATAATCATTAAATGTCTAAACAATGAACATATATTATGAGATTTAGTACATTTCAGATCATGTAATTATGATTTTATTTAGTGTCCTAACTCAAACCTAGCTCATTCAGCTTTTGGACTCACAATAAACCATCAGGAGTTTAATCAAGTGGGCTTGGAATTCGACGTCGATATTTTCCCTTATCTATCAATATGCGACCAGCAAAGGCTCATGCGCAACTGCAGATCTTGAGCCTTCGCAATTTGCAGACATCATGATTGTTGTCTACTCAGCAATTCTATCGCTCATTTTTTACAGAAATAAGCCCTTATTTGTGATGACCCCAAACAAATATCCACAAAATCTTCATACCCAAAGAATATCTATTTTTCTGAAAACCCCAAAAAATATTGAAATTCAAAATTTTGAACCCCCAAAAATGACCCGAGCCTACGTATGTATGTAAATATCAGAGTACCCCCCTGGGTGCACAATATTTGGATTGGGGGCCGAGTTTGCTAGAGGCCGAGTTTGTTAGGGGCCGAGTTTGTCAGGGCCGAGTTTGACAGGGTCCGAGATGTCCCAGAATCCCTGTATGTCATAAAGTGATTAATAAAGGCACCTATCAGATTGCACGGATGCGCAGTTTGATCTGGACCTTTCTACAATTTTTTTGAAGCCAATTTGGATATTATATTATGTACTTTGTGTAGAGCGAATAACAACGGCGAGGATCAGACTGCATGAATGCGCAGCCTGGTCAAGTGTTCGCATGCCAACTAAGTCAGGTTTTCTCGTACCATGTCCTGCCTGTTATGAGTAAATGTATACATTTGTATATTGTTATAAAGATGTATCTAATAAAAAGTGAAATTTAAAAAATAATGTACGTTTTGATACATGATATACTTGTGTTTTTTGTCAGTTCACGTCGTTCTAGTGATGTTGGGTCTACCGTGAATAATTGCTCTTGCACTTTATTAACTATACGAAACCAAAGGTGTAAAGTATTAACTCTTTGCATGCTGGTGTCTTATGCTGAAAACATTGCAAGTGGCTAATATCCAGATCAGACCTGGCATAATGTGTGATTATCTGAGCGTTATGATGGTATCCTTTAAAAATGTTATTTTGAAAAGGGAAAAAAGCGGACAACAAAACACGCCAAAAACTATTATGCTTTAACGTTTATCTATAGCAGCATGAACATAAAATGTCCTATCAAAACATCATTTCAAACTTTCATACATTAGTACCAGACACTAAAACAAGCTTTTTTCTTTGGTAGAATCCCATGTTTCTTCGAAAAATCTCCTTTGAAAAGGAGGACGTTTTATGGGGACGTTTTGACCGTTTGGGGACGTTTTTACCAATTCGGGGACGTTTTGACTAGGGGACGTTTTGACTTGCACCCCATTCGGCAAACCTCGTATGACTACGAGAGCCTTCGTCATTGACTCGGCCAATATCTAACCGTTAGGTGGCATGACTATCGCATACCGACCTATCTGATTAGAGCATTGTGGGTGCGTGCGACATACTTGTTTACCAATAGCGTCATCAGATCATGTGATTCGCTCGATTGGTCGATTCAAACTTGTTATTGATCTGCGTCATCACGCGTCACCGAAACCTTTGTTTGACCTGGCCATGTGGGACATGTTTCAAAATATAATTTACTGCAGAAATTATTATTATTGTATCGCTAAATACTGTAATACCAAACATTGTTATTGTTAAGCTAGGAAAGGTTACTTGATGTCTCCATAAACGGATTTTACAGCCATCCAGTGCTTGCTACTTTTTTAACGTAGTGTTTTGGGTAATGCACACCGCGTATTGACACAAATCCGTCTTTTCCGTCGTGATGTGCCTTAGCAGACAGGTCGATTCTTTAGTATCGCGCCTGCGCAAAGACAATGTTGACTCGGCTGTATATCGGACGTCGCCATATTGGAACTACTTTCGCTTTTAAAGATGGCGGCCACAACAACAACGTTCTCGCTTCGCAAAAATAATGGCAAAATACTCGCTATCAGTAGCTGCAACTATTATACTGTTGGTGTTTGCCATATTGTCATGTAGTGAGTGACAGTTTTTACAAGGTTTGAACGCAATAAAATATTTGTGCTGCCAAATATCCAGTGAAATAGATTTCACGTTTTCCCTTGCATTGACAGATAGGGAGATTCACAAGAAGACAGCCCGCACATACCTATATAATACTGATTATAACATTATCCCCCGGGCAGTTTCAGTTTGAAAAAGTGAGCGTTTAACATCCCACCAACATGCAGCAGAGATCTAAGGTCATGGAGACCCGGTCACAGCTCAGTCTCATCTGGGGATCGAACTGTAGGACCCCTGGATAAGTCACCAGTGTTACACGTGTTTTGTTTTGATTCTTTACGGCACATTCAACAATTTTTTCAGTCGCCAGACACGTCTAGCTATCTTGGAGAATAAAGCGTGCTCAAATACACAAGGCAGTGCCCCTGGTGAGGCCCAAACCAGCAACCCCTCAATCTCGAGTCAAGCACTCTACCACTGAACTCCTAATGTTATATGTCTTTCTTTCTCTATATACTGCCAGACCCTCTTTCGAGTATTATTGGCAGATGTACTTTGTACACTCCGGGTTGCAGGATGAAAGCCTACAAGTAACCATACATGTATCTAAATTACCGTAGGGTTCTTTAACCTGCACAGGGGGTGACTTTCCCTGCACAGGGGACATCCAATTAATGTCCCGATCCGAAGGACGATGCACTTATCTAGTGTCATCCCTGCAAATGACACTAGAGAAAGTGTGTTTGGACAACGAAATTTTTCTCGCTGCCAGTGGGAATCGAACCTGGGACCTCTAGCACCAGAGGCAAGTGCCTAACCACTGAGCTACCACGCTTTCACCAGGGTTTGTTCCCATTCATCTCCCCATAGACCCTCCAAGGGGTTGGTTAGGGGGGGGGGCTGTTTCCTTATTCCCCTGAATGGAATTACTTTTTTACACTCCTGTACCCCAGACCTAAAATTCACCTCGTTCCCCCATTTCCCAAACCCCTGGATGGGCCTCAAGAATGTTCAGTAAAATACATGTAGCTGATTCCATAGCATAAAGTCAATTTTTGATTTTGTTCCTCGACCCCTTCTGATGATGGAAATAAAAGAAAAAGTGTCATAGGTCCAGTTAAGCAAATATTTTGAGCATAAAATTCATTATCCATCAATTCTAACATTTAAAGAACAATCATCTCATTGAGACAGTTCCTTTGAAAACATACATGTGATAACCTGATGATGGCCATGAGGGAGATTTGATGTTCAGATGAGGGAGATCAGGGTCTCAATGAGGGAGATTTTTCGAAGTTACAGAAAGGTGTACTTAAACGACTTATTGAAGTCTTTAACCCCCTTCATTCTGGTGGATTATCCTATACACAATGATATAATAAGTATGGAATAGTCCATTTTGTACTTTAAGTTGTTTTGACAGGCAAATTTATTTAAAATGATGTATATTTTTTTCATATCTTAATAAACAGTGCAGACACTGATGAAATGCCACTGTTTGGGTCTTCACTGTTTGCCAAAGTACCTGTTTACTACTACTGTTTACCAGTTCCTAGTCAAGTAAAATTTGCTTGTGTTTATTATTGTATTTTGAACATAAAATGTTTAAACAGGGCTGATAATGATCGGACTTAAGTGTATGTCTATTGGTTCCAATCTGGTAGGTAGTCAACCATTCCATACATGGAACACCTCCATTCAGTAGAAGAAGGGTATTTTTTCAGCATTAATCTGGTTGATAAACAATATAGATGTTATATATGACGCAAATTTTAAAATTATATTAGCTTTTTACTTACGAGTTTAAATGCTAGTTTTTATAGTGATCAAAAGCTTGCAGTCAATGTCATCCTCGGTAGAATATATAATTATAAAATACTTTTTAAAAATTTTAAAATTTGGAAAATATATATTAAAATAAGTGAATAATCGCCTTGAAATTCAAGAATTTAATATATTGCAACAAGGGAGCTATCTCAAAAATGTCATTGCATAGTGTCTTGCGTCTCATGCGCGGATCCTTTCTCATGCCTGTAATGTCTGGTGAGTGATGCTGCAGGACGAATTGCACTCTGTCCCCTTTCATGGAAAGTCAGCTTGAAAGGGAGACTTGTATTTTTTCTTCTTTTCGGACGGCGATCTTTCAAAATGTTCAGAGTCTAGAGTCATGGTGATAAGCGTGCCATACGAGTGCCCTACTTGAGAGATTATTGTGTTTATTTCATGCACAGTATGACACCATGTATATAATGATCATCTGACCGTTACCAGTAGCGTTCAATTGCCGACAGCTGTTAAAAGTGCGTGCGATCGCCGTAAAAATGGTCGATTGCGAAAATATCATTATAGCAAAATTCAAAATGCGGGAGATTGCGTTGCCCGCACGGGAGTGCGGGAGATAGAGTTCAAATTCGGGAGCCTCCCGCGTGATCCGGGAGGTATCACATGTATGTGAAAATAATTTTTAATTACTGAGACTTATCTGGAGGCCTACATGTTTATAGGTGTCACAATTTGGATAATTTTACTTTTAATTTTCTGAAAATATGACATTTCATTCAAGTTTTCTTGAGAAAGAGTATTTTGCCATTTGAACCTTTTTTCTCTACATTGAATGAAGGTTAAAAATAAATGACGAAGCTGTTTTTTCTTGTTCATCCACTTTTTAAGTACTTTATGGTTTAGATACACTATTGTGCTATACACAATGTGCTTTAAATCATTTGGCAAAGATTTGAAAATATTCACATTTAATTTTATATTATAGAAAATAATTTTGACACTTAATTCATTCAAATTTTCTCCAGCAAGAGAGTATGAATGGAAATTTAAAATGGCATTTTTCTGTAATTAATGAAATTCAATGCATATTAAATGTTGAAAAAAAAATAAAAGCCATTTTTTCATTATCGAAATCATAAAACTTTCACATTTTTATTTAATAAAACCTATGTTGAATTTTAAAATTAAGAGTTGAACTCATTGTAACAAATTATCTTTTAATTTAGAGCACTGTAATGGAATAAAAGCCTTGATGCTGACACTGCTTAAGTGAAATCTAGCCATTTCAACACAATTAGCTTCCATGGTGTAATAGGAAACATAATCACTCTTGGAGTGAGGGCTCCGGGTTCAAATCCTGGTGGAAGTACAAAATTGGGCAGCTGGAAACTGATTTGGATGAATCAATTATATGAACAAAGTTTAATAGAAATCTAGCCAGTACAACAAAATTAGCTTCCATGGTGTAATAGAAAACATACTCACTCTTGGAGTGAGGGTTCCAGGTTCAAATCCTGGTGGAAGTAAAAAAAAGTTGGCAGCTGGAAAATGATTTGGATGCTTCAATTATATTAACAAAATTTAATAGAAATCTAGCCAGTACAACAAAATTAGCTTCCGTGGTGTAATAGAAAACATACTCACTCTGAGTGAGGGTTCCAGGTTCAAATCCATTATCCTAGTGGAAGTAAAAAAGTTGTCAGCTGGAAAGTAATTTGGACGCTTCAATTATATTTACAAAATTTAATAGAAATCTAGCCAGTACAACAAAATAAGCTTCTGTGGTGTAATAGAAAACATACTCACTCTTGGAGTGAGGGTTCCAGGTTCAAATCCTGGTGGAAGTAAAAAAGTTGGCAGCTGGAAACTGATTTGGATGCTTCAATTATATTAACAAAATTTAATAGAAATCTAGCCAGTACAACAAAATTAGCTTCGATGGTGTAATAGAAAACATACTCACTCTTGGAGTGAGTGTTCAAGATTCAAATCTTGGTGGAAGTAAAATGTTTTAACACAAATAAGAAAAAGTTACAATTTTACGCATGAAAAGTTCCTTAATCTGGACCTATGATAATGAAAGAAGAGAAAAGGAGAGGATTAGGATGAGAAATTGGCCCAGATGTGATATCTGGCTAGTGCTTGATCTGGAGGGGATCAGTGTTAGCCCTGTTTCCATAGAAATTCAACCTAAAAATACTTAATTTTGATACTCAAAAGAACCGTCTTGATGAGATTTTTTTTCGAGCACCCAAAACATATATTTTAACTTAATGTGAACTTAGGCACTACCTAGATGCAGACATATCATCATTATTTCAGGAATTCATTATGGGATTTATTTGTTAAGAAATTGGCAAGATCAAAAATTTAACATACAAGGGAAGACCTTTCTTTAAGGCAAACCCATTGAGAAGGGAGAAAGATACAAGCTGTGTCTCATTTCAAATCTTGTAAAGTTTTCTTAAAAAGCTCAGATTTTGACAAGTTAGACAAGTTCAATTGGCAGAACAGCTTCGGGTTATGATATGTAAGCACCTTGAGGTATGTCTGGGTTCGAACCCCAGTGCTAGCAGTCTGATCTGATGCTTTGTTTCAATTCAAATATATGAAAAACATAAAAATGATAAAAAAAATCAGTCAAAATATAACATTTTTGAAAAGCATTCAGGAAATATAAAAAGCTGTCTCCCTTGTAAATTAAGGTTTAGAATAAAAGTCAATCTCTGAGGAACAAAACTCAGAGTTAAAATAATTGATAACCTTTGATTTGATCAAAATGCAAGAGGTTTTATACATGTACCCTTATAAAAACAGTAAGATTCTGTGTATAAAGTGGCTTTAAAAGTCTTTTTCTCAGAAAAAAGTCTGATCTGTTGTTTTTATATCAAAATATGATAATCTTTCTTCAAAATAATTTCAAACAAAACAATTTTATCTCAAACGCCACTAAACTAGAGCCCTAAAACTCATGATATGAAATAGGCCCAGATTATAACTGTCTTGTGCTAGATCTGAAAATGAAAAAGGGATCAGAGCTAGCAATGTTACTGTGTAAAGCCATACATCAGCAGATACTTAAATACATCGTTGAGTTTTCAGGATTATTCCTGAATTCAGGATTTGGAGGCTGACTTTCCATATGCAGATTAAAGTAGCTTATCCTATTTCAGTTCAGTTTAAAAAGACAATTCATTACTGACCATTGGTAGATTGCAAGTTTTGAGATTTTAATTTCTTAAGTATAGGATTTTGAAAGTTTGTAACTTTCACACATGTAAATAAAATCTGTCTGGTAGTCCTGGACCAGTAGAAACTAGATACATGTACCCTAATAAATTTAGTCATTTTGTTGAATGGAAAACTTCTATGGCAATATCGGTCTGACTTTATGCCGATGGCAAAACTATATCACTCAGTCAAATGTTGTTTGCAATATCTTGCGGATAAGCATGCTATATAGACCAAATGATGGTAAAGTATTGGCCTGCTGACTGAAGCGATATCGGTCCAATAGTTGACCAATGTGTGTCCAACATGATATCAGTCCAACTTTCACCATATGGGCAAAATGATATCGCTCCAATAACTAACGGGTATACAAACAATATCCATCTTATAATGGTTAGATATTGGTTTAATAACTAGGGGTAGAGACTGTGGCATGCTTGAGGGTCCATCTCTTGTCAGGCCATTTGGGATCATCATCTTGGCTTCTCTTTAAAAAAAACTCTGGCTCTCTGTTGACAAGTAATTGAACTCTGCTTACAGCTGAAAAGTTAGCAGGTCATCACATAGTGCCCTATTTTGTACATGTCTCGACCCAGGTGTTGGGAGGGGGGCATTCCCTTGATAATCCTGTAATGACATTGTGAGCTTTTGATGCTACAAAAGTGACATAAGGACCAAAACTTATAGCCTACAGGTATGTGTGCAGTCACTGCCCAAACCACAGATTTGATGGTTGTCATTTAGGCCTAAAATAAGTAAACAAATCTTTCAGGTTACCAGACTGCCTAATTTTTAGTGTTCATTCTTGGCAGGGGGATTTCCCCAAGTTTTTAAAAGATCCCCCCCCCCCCCCCCCCCCCCCCAATGTTAAGGAGGATGGGTGTGATATTTTTATATAAACCAAGAAAAAAGTATTCTAAAATTTAAGTTAACTACTTACTTTTCTTTTTTTTTTACAAATGGTAGCATAAACACTGATATTTTGTCCCTAAATCTTTTTTATGGGATTTACCAGTACAATCAGTCTCAGGGCTACAGATAAGAGGGGGTAAAGGGTATTTCAGCATTGAATTTTTGGAATTCAGCATTGAAAATTAAATTGAAGGGTAAAAATACCCTTAAGAATTTTAGGTTTCAGTGCTGATATTCAATTTATGTGGTGAAATATTTTATTTTTAGTAAGGAAAAACTTTAATATACACCAATTGTATAAATCTTGGAAATTTTCCTAAAAACGCAACATGTATTCGATACAAGCAACTTTTCTTTAAATATGTTAAGCAAATATTTGGTCTTAGACTTTTTACAAGGCTTTGCATCTTCTGCAATTTGATATTTTAAATATGGATTAAAATACTCATTAAATTAAAAAGTAGGGTGTGGAAAACCCATTGGTCCAAATCCTTATCTAGACCACTGCAGTCTCCCCATGTAAACACTTAGATGTTCCTATTTCAAAAATTCATGTAACCTGAAACACAAATATTCTTTTCTATGGCCTAAATAAAGCACAGTTAAACTATTTTCTTTTTAATTACAACTGGCATGATAATGTTCAAAATGGAGCTAGAGAGATAGATACATATACATGCATGGATTGCTGGATGAATAGACCGTCAAGGAGGGAGAGAAACTTCAAAGTGCTAATGTCCGCATCTATGTAGTGCCTAAGTTCATATTAGTTTCCCCTGCCTGGGTTTCCCTGATGCAGGCTATTGAATTCAGTCTCCCAAAACTTTAACTGGGACCTGCTGTGAAATGGGACACAGATGCTCCCCTCGGGTCAATGTATGAGAGAGAAAGTCTCCCTGAAATGACCTAGATCTTGTTATATCAATACATTATGCAATTTTTGGTCTAATTCCATCATGATATTCCTAAGATAAATTGCACGACCCCTGGGTATGCACTATAAATACTATGTGAACCCGTCTGTTCTCAGTTAATGAATATATGCTCATAACTCTTGAACCACATGTTATATTCGAATCAAATTTTGCATACAAATGCATGTCAACATTATCTAACCACTAGCATGTGTTTAACAGCCTTTTTGATTGACGTGGGTTTGCTGAGCAGACTATAATCACTATGTCAGTCAGTCTGTCCATCTTCAGTTAGTGAATATAAGCTCATTACACTGGAACCACATGATATATTCTGATCAAATTTTGTATACAAACGCATGTCAACATTATCTAACCACTGGCATGCGTAACAGCCTTTTTTGATGGACGAGGGTTTGCTGAGCATCATTTTAGCAGGTTGTAGTCAGTAAGTGAAAATGCTCATACTCTTGAGTCTTGAACCACATGGTATTTTTGGCTCAAATTTTGCATAATATCTTTATTTCACTGGTAGGCAAATTGGTGATGAGGGCTTTTCAAGCATCATTTTGGCCGGTCATGGTCTTTTAGTGAAAATCCTCATAATTCTTGATCTACACATATATTTTGATCAAATTTTGCATACCGGTACTCAACAATTTAACATTGTCAGAGACACTGGTATGCCAAAGGGTGACTAGGTTGGGGTAACGTCAAATGATGTGGTGTCATCTCCTGCTTAACAACATATATATGGCCAACTTTTCAACATTGAAAAAGTACTTGAGCATATGAAAAACTTGCACATGAATAATAAAAATGTGAATAAATGCATGAATGTGAATAAATAGATAATAAATAAATAGATAAATAAGTAAAAAAAATGTCAATACCATCTCATTGAGACGGTTCTTTTCAGCAACCACAACAAAAGCTTTGAGAAAGTGTGGTTACAATAAATAAAAATAGACAGCAAAAATTATGTTGCTCCATACAATCTTATTTTTTTTTTTTATAAATTTCATGAAACCATTTACTATGGGTCAGTCTTATAAGCAGGTGAATACATCAAGAGACATAGCACATTTTGGTTAAGATTAGAATTGACAGTAGCGCCCCTGTAGCGCAGTCGATAACGTCAAGGTCTCCCAATCCAATGTATTTTTATCACGCAGGTTCGAACCTCGTCTCTCCCGACTTTTTTATAATTTTTTTTTTACATAATAATATGGCCTTTCCCTGTCTCAAGTGTGTGTGGAGTGGGGAGGGGAACCCACTCTGGATCTGCCACTTACTGTATTGGTCCCCCAGGGTGGGTACTCTCATTTTTTCTTCATATGTAGGCTTGGGCCCAGCATCTACCGTTTATCAAAAAAAAAAAAATTGAGAATCTCAAGAAAATATTTGAAATTTTTGCAAGCCCAAAAAATATCCTCATTCTGTATGTTTACCTGAAAACCTGAAGACCCTGAAATACATAGAAAAGACCCCTAAAACTAGTTCAATTTTGTGATGAGCCATAAAAATATCCACAAAATATTCACACCCCAAAAATATTAATTTTTCTGAATCCCCCACCCACATGTCAATAAATGTGTAGCGTAGTTTTATATGTTTGTGATGTAATTGTACAATACAATGCAATACAAAATTTATTTATATAGTCGGAGATACAAACAGTATAACATTAGCTATGAATAGCTATTTACCAACAGTCCAATAGCTTTTTTCCAATATAAACCAAAAAAACTTGTGATTTTTCAGGGAGGTCCGGCACCCCCACCACCACAAACATCTGGATCTGCGAACACCAATTGTCATTTTATGTCTTCGGTCATGATTCTTTGTTAAGGATTCATACTGAATGAATTTTGACTTTATGTATGTATCAAAATATCAGAGAGGCCCTCCCAGGGGGGGGGGGGGGGGTACCTGTTCCCTTGAAATAAATTGGCTTGTTCCCCTGTTCCCAAAAAATCAAAAATTTGTTTTCTTATGTTCCCTGTTCCCAAATATTTTTTTTTTGTTCCTCTGTTCCCCTCAAAATTTGGCCTTTGTTCCCCTGAAATAAATGCCCTTTTTCCCCTGTTCCCCAAAACCCCTGGGAGGGCCTCATCAGAGTACCCCCCCCCACCCCCCTGGGATTGGTCCATAGGGTTATACTATATAGCAGTGAATTAAGCCAGTTTCCTTGCAAAGTCTGCTGGCTAGTCCAAGCCTAAGAGAAATCTCTAGGTGATTCAGGCCAGACAAGATTCCAGGGGGTCCAACTGAAATACAGACCGGGGGTGGGGGGTGAGGTCCAATAGCTTTTTACAATATAAACCAAAAAACTTGTGATTTTTCAGGGAGGTCCGGCCCCCACCACCACACACATCTGGATCCGCGATTGCCAATTAGTGACATATTAAATCGCACTGCTTAAAGCCTCAAAAGAACATACATGTAGATACATATTGGCATCGAGTGAAAGCTAGTGCTTTGAAAAGTTTTATGATCAAGCAGGTGTGTGGGATGCTGGATTTGTTTGTGACGAAAATGACCAACGTTTATTTCCTCCAAATTATCAAATCAAATAGTGAAGCTTTGGTAAAATATGCCTTTTCATCAGTTTCCCGTCTGTTGATCGTCTTTTTTGCGACGGGGGCAGACATTTTGAATACGACGTATCACGTGAACTTGTTGTGACGTACATAGTCACTCCCATTTTCGTACAAAGCCAATTTTCGCTTATTGTCCATATTTTAAGTTTAAAATCTTTTATTATTTTTCCTAAAATAGAAATTTTGTTTTTCTATCATTGAATTACTCAGAATATTGTCTAAATCTAGCGTTCATAGCATTTTTCTGTAGTCGCGGAAGTGGTAAATCGCCGGACAAGAGCCTCTTTGTTTTTGGTAGAGGAGTAGACGCATATCAACCTACTTCATACAGACGAGGTAATGTTAGAGTTACGGACGTGACGGAAACATCCGAGTTTTGACGAATGTTACGGACGTGACGGAAACATCCGAGTTTTGACGAATGACTTGCACCCGTCATCTGGTCATTGGCAGGAAACCTTCATTTGATTCATTTCGGTGTTTAGCTGTACTCGTCTTGACCTACCCATTCATTTCGGTAATATGACTAACCTGCAGATTAAAAACGCATTTTGTTATTTATCTTTAGCTATATTTTCTTTGGTTATTGTATGTACCTTTTGTATCTAAAAAAATAAGATTCTAGAGAAAATAAAAATAATTAGAAGGCAATTTCCTTTCAACTTCCTTTTCCGGTTTAGCCAACATGGTGCTCGGCGATAAGGTAAATCATCTGAACATTTTGAAGTTTTGTAGCGCTATTCTGTGATAATATATCATAAAGAGGGATTTAAATCGTCAATTCATAATTCGAGTTCTCAAATAGGCCATAGGTTCAATGAAAAAGACTCCTGTTTGCGTTTAAAATTTTGAAAATAAAACTCAGCCATGCACGTGTTCTGTATAAATTAGTGGGTGGGGAGTGGTTTTATATTTGTTATAACAAAAACAACAACCGTTTACGTGGTGACATGCGTTTTTATGTAAATCTGATATTTGAAAAAAATATGATATAAAAGTTTGTATGCATATTTTTAGCTGCATTACACAGGTAGAGGAAAGATTTTTATTTATAGATATACTATAAATTTATAGTACATCTATTAATGCATAGAAAAATCGTTCTATAAGTTTATAGATATCACAGAAAGATCGTCCCTAAATTGGTTTTAAATGAAAACCGCATTCCGATTGTGCGTTCACAAATGCGTATAGGGTTAAAGATACACTGTTGCACCGTTTATTCTGGCACAGGATGTGTAAAATGCGAAATAAGCAGCATGCCAAAAAGCATGTAATCCCTAGTTTTCCTGTTTTACTGTGTGTGTTTTTACTGAAATAGCTAATAAAAAACAGAAATTTGTTGATATTCTGGAACAGAGTCTTTCTCAAACTCGTTTGTGCGCCATCTTTAAATTCGTAGACTGGTTTACATTTAATTAGATACTGCGGCTGACCTCTAATAAGTACGGTCTTCCAGAAAAGAGTTTTTTCTCCTGCCAACTAACTGCCAACGTAATATGGTTGTGTAAAATGACATATGCCCCTTTTGGACATGAGTGGTCCAATTAAATATGAGCATCTAACTGCTTTTAAATGAGAACTATTAAAACTTAAAACGAATCCAGAATTATGCCAGTCAATTTATATGGAGCCCACTTCAAGATTACTGGGATCATGTTGCACGTGGCCATATATTAATTATACCTGTTCAGTGCGATAGTTGCACGGGCTAAGTAACACTATTTCAGAGCTTATTGATTATTTAACAGCAAGCTAGACAGTTAAGTCACAGTATTGTCCATGCTCGCATGTGCAACCTCAGACTGTACTTGATCTTATCCTTTAACATTCTGAAAGGGCTTTTGACAAAATGATTGTGCCGACCACTTACTTTTACATTTGAACTTCTTCAGCTCAAAAACATTTTTGACCATGAAATATGTTCAAGATAGGGTAGTTTGAGCCACAGAGAGTTAATAATTGCCCCAGATCTGGATGCTTTATAAGGATAATATTTTTGACCTCGTAGTTTTACTATGGTCAGTATTTTCATTTTTGCGACGACGAATCATATTAACCACTGGACCAGTCTAGATCCAGCCTCATCATGTGATCAAGCAAATTCAAAATGGAGGACCTAAGTGTGGAAGCTGATAAAAACTTAAAAAGTAATAAAATGTCCACAAGTTTGGGCAAAATCAAGGGCTTGTAGCCTGCATTGATGGTGACAATTAATGTAGATTGTGTTTTCTCAAAAAATAGGCATTTCAAATAAAAATTATTATGTACATTATGAATTCTTACCCTATCGATGTTCATTCTTCCAAATATCGCGTTGCGGTTTTCGACATGCGCGATTTTCTCGCAATTTTACCTGATGATTCTATAAATATATAGAACGATTTTTCTATGCATTTATAGATGTACTATAAATTTATAGTATATCTATAAATAAAACTCTTTCCTCTACCTGTTACATATGCTGCAAATCATTCAGTAACATTTTCAATGGTGGGGGGGGGGGGGGGCTTCAATACTGACACTGAAAATGAAAGATACACTTGTTTAATTTGATCATGCAGTTGACAGCATTGCATGCCTGGCTTCCCATAAATAGGTCTGTAAAATCTCAGAAAATTGCGACCTAACTTATCGCTCAAATGCGTGACAGCCCTGTGTTGACAAGCAGTACGGATGGCTTCATATCTAAATAGTTCAAGAAGGGAAGTAAAAGTGATCCAGCCAATTATAGGCCCATCTCCTTGACATGCATATTGTGCAAGGTGATGGAGCATATAATTGCATCTAAGCTCACTCAGCATCTCAACCAAAATAATGTTCTCTACGATCTCCAGCATGGTTTCAGAGAAAGGAGATCATGTGAAACCCAACTTATTCAGCTTGTTGAAGACCTGGGCAGGCAACTAGTAACAGGTAAACAAGTTGACCTTATCTTGCTAGACTTTAGTAAGGCCTTTGACAAAGTCAGCCATCCTAAACTCTTCTTCAAACTTTCACAGCATGGAGTGAAAGGAAATACTCTAAATTGGATTAGAGCTTTCCTGGTAGGTCGAACCCAGGCTGTGGTGCTGGAGGGGGAGAGCTCATCAGAGGTTCCTGTGACATCCGGTGTGCCCCAGGGTTCTGTTCTTGGGCCTCTCCTCTTCCTGCTCTATATAAACAACCTACCACAAAATATACAAGCCCAGGTAAGACCTTTTGCCGATGACACTGCTGTCTATCTAACAGTTGGATCCTCAGACGATAGGGACACCCTCCAAGCAGACCTCAATACCTTACAGGAATGGGAGCCGGCGTGGGACATGGAATTTAACCCTAGCAAATGCCAGGTGCTCCACATTACAAGGTCGAAACATCCATTGAACACCCAGTACTCCCTTCATGGATAGGTACTTGAGGCAACTGACACAGCAAAGTATCTTGGTGTAAGTATTGCTAGGGATCTTAACTGGAACGACCACATCAGCTCAATAACTGCGAAAGCAAACAGGACCCTGGGTTTTGTAAAACGAAACGTTAGGACCAACAATGAGAAGATAAAAGAACTGGCCTACAAAACATTAGTTCGTCCCCAAGTTGAGTATGCCTCCCCAGTCTGGTCCCCCCACACAAAGCATAATATAAATAAAATTGAAATGACCCAAAAAAGAGCAGCTAGATGGGTCAAAACCAATTCTCCCCATATGAAAGTGTCACTAACATGCTGAGTGAGCTTGGTTGGAGGTCACTGGAAGATCGACGGATTGATGCCCGGCTGATAATGTTTTACAAAATTGTCCATGGATATGTTGCGATTCAACTTCCTGCATACTTTGATAAGCCTTTAAGATATACTCGCCACATGCACACTCTTTCATTTAGGCAGATACACACTGCTGCCAGCTATTACCAATATTCCTTTTATCCTGCATCAGTAGTTCTATGGAACAGACTCCCCTCTGAAGTTGTACTTTTGGAAGATCTTGACTCATTCAGGGAAGGACCATCGGTCACCTTAATTTAAATACACTTTTTTTAACCTCTTTTACCTGCACCTCTTCTGCACTAACACTATAACTTTTATCAGGTCTCACTATCGCACTTTTTATCTCCTACAATCTTTCTTTTAACTCTTGCACTGACAGCGCAACTGCACGTAATACTCGAAATGAGGGTGCTGCAGAATGGGTAGATAGATAGATAGTTGTTTTGTCGCTGTTCTGGGCTATAGAATTTTCATTCAAACCTGTTATTTAGCCTAGTTTGGGACGAGTTGGTCTGTGTCGTTACGGAAGCAATCGGACCACCATGACCACTGGGTAGAATGTACCTGTATTAGCAATGCTACAGATTTTTTTAAAATTGTTATTTTTACATATTTTGCATCACAATGTTATGATGTAAGGTTTACTTATACATGAAAACTTTATTTGAAAAAGAAATATGCAGAAATGTAATTTTGGTGAATTTTTTTGTAAGCCTGGGGTCACTGTTGTATATTTTGCATATTTAGGCTTAAATGAAATATATGTGTGGTTCCTGTTGCCTACCTACCCTATTTTTTTAACCCTACCCTAAACATTAAAATGGTCTTTGGAGAAAAAATACCTTAACTGGGCACTTTTTCAGATTTTGTCACTATTTTCTTTGTTAAATGTTACAACAAAATTTAATAATTTCCCTACCTACCTACTCTAAATTTTGTTGGTATGCAACAGGAACCACACATATATTTCATTTAGGCCTTAAGGAAAAATGTGGAAAACTGACCTCACTTGATTTCTAACATCACCACGTTCTTATACACAAATTGACATGTCACGCAAATGGGCTTCTACAGAAATGTCAAATAGTATTTGTGCTAGCAATATGACGTCTAAATTTCATTCATATACTTGTTAAAACACTTAAAAATAGTCAAAATGTTGACTTCGTGTTGATTTTCGACTGTGTTTCGCAGACTTTCTACACTCGGGACGCTTCAGTTTTTATTGCTGTAGCCGGTCTGCATAGGGAAAAAAAATAGAACATATCCGAATGATTTTTAACATCGCGGTTAAACCTACCAAGGTCTGAAAATGATCGAAAGCAAGTACTTTGTCCAACCCATCCATGTAAAAACACTTTTGCAATAGCTAGACGAAATATTCTTTAAGTAATATTTTATGTTTAAAAGACTGTAATAAACTGTAATCATATGTATTTTTTCCATCGAAGATTTCAAATCGATTTATTTTGTTATATTTGCGGGTTGGACTACAATTTTTTCAGGACTACACATCCGGGAATGTATCTTAAAATAGATTCATTAATTTTTGCAGACCAATCAAATGTTATCTTTCTGCTAAAAATGGAAAACCAACATGTGTATTTCTAGATCTTGCGAGGTCAGGTTTGTTTGTCGTTCTGCGCATATTGCTGCGCAGCGCCACCTAGTGATTGTAGCATTGCTACCTGTATGCCGGAAAAACAGACGAAAATTCGCCTAATTCAAAGCTCTGCATACAGTCATGTATTTTTCTCCCTTACAATTTTTACATCATTTTCATCCTTGATCTTTGAAGGAGTTTCATATGGTAAATCATTTATAGGTAATCTTCTATTTGTGGGTTCCATGCTCCAGATAGCGTTAGTACATAAATTATAAGTCCGTTTTCCACAAATACGGATATATACAGGGTTCGCGCTACCGATCGCCATTGTCGCAAAATGCGAAGAAATAATAAATTTGGCGCAAAAAATATTAATTTGGCGACAACTATTGGCGAAAGAAAAATCGCAGGGAAATTTTTTTGTCTGGCGTCGGAATCGTCACCTCCGGCTACAAGTCATTGCCTCGTGCCGCTTAATGGTCATCAATGTGTATCTTAATTGTCAATTAACACCCCAATTATGGACCACACAATTCAGTAGCCTGGACACGCGCTGACAACCTCGGACCCAGTATAAATGTTTATTGGGTCCGAGTGATAACCTACAGCGATCGGCACACGCTTTTAACAGCTGCTACCGGTAACATATACATGGTGCCATGCTGTGCATGAAATAAACTGCACCATCGTCGTGACATCTTTGCTTTTTGTGGTCAATAATAATAGTCATTACATAGCTTTCTGAATTCGTAACTTTAAACATGTTGAAAAGACCGCTACATCTACGTCCACGAAGAAGAAAAAATTAAGTGTCACTTGCAAGCTCACTTTCCACTCGTAAGAAGATAGATATATTGCTTCGAGCTTTCCATCAAGAGTTGTGAGAAAGGAGAAAGATTTGCATGGTGTTCACTGTGCCATTCTTTCATCTGACGGCATCACTCACTAGACATTACCAGGCATGCGAAAGGATCCGCGCATCTCGCAAAGGCCGACAGTAGCATTGCTTTTCTTTTCAAGACAGCAACTGCACACGCTGTTCAAAGTGCTTTTCTCGACAGTTTCAGATATCTGAACCTATCATTTCTAAACAGAAACCTTTTATTTAAAAGCTAGATGATGTTATGACTCACTTGATTTAAATTTGTTTTGTCAGAAAAATTCGGGCCTGTATTCCGAGGTAAAAATTATGCATTTGTGCTCTCCCCTAATATTTTTGAATTAGCTCCCTTGTTACAATATTTAGCATACTACTTTGGCAATGCAGTTATTCGTTCTATTTAACATATAATTTCCCCATTTAAACATTTTAATCAAAGTATTATATGATCTTTTATAACTTTATATTCAAGAGAGAATAACATTGATTGCAAACCTTTAATCACTAAAATCAAATAACAAAAAAATCGAAAGAAAAAAAGTCATATTATTTTAAAATTGGCGTCAAACATATATTATCAATTAGTAGTCATCAAATGTTGTGTTGAAAAATACCCTGTCTCACGGTCAGGTGTTCAAACCTGAATGGAGGTTTTCCAGATAAACTCTATGGAAAGATTGACAATTACATAGAAAGTCTGATCATTATCATCCCTGTGTATTATTTTTTGCTTGACACCTTCAAAGTACGATGTTTGTTAATCCTATTTATTCCGAATACTTGCAAACAGGTACTTTGGCAAGCAGTGAATACCCAAACAGCATTTCATCAGTGTTTGCTCTGTTAAGAAAAATCAACAATCTCTAGGTACAAATATACATAAATTGAAAGACTGTCAACCGCTTTAAATACAAAATGGACTATTCCTTAGTTATTTTATCAATGTGTGTACAATAATCCACCAGAATAAAGGGGGTTAAAGACAGAAGACATTTTTTGCGAAAAATGCCCCCAAACCTGGCTCTTTTTGGGCGAAAAATGGCCAAAATCTGGCTCTAAGTTCGAGAAAATGGCACAAAAAAATCTGATTGGCGAAAAATGGTGGCGAAAGAAAAATAAATCCTAGCACAAACCCTGTATATAGTTGCAAATTTAATAGTACATACCAAGTACGAGTGTGGTTTTTTGTCTGTACGGCATATTTTTACCGGTAACCAGTAGTTTTCGTCCATTTCAAATCACAAGACACTTGATTCATGTATTTGAACTGATTCATGAATCTGCAAAAATTCATGCTTTTCAGAAATCCAGGATCAGCCTCTCTGACTGCCTATCAAATTTTAATTTTAACTCCCCAACAGTTGCGCCCCCTTACCATGTCTTCCTTGAAGAACATGTGTTTTTAGAATAATACGTGCGCAACGACCACTCTCAGGGAGTTTGCTATCCAGGGCTTTTTCCAGCAATTTTGGGAAAAGGCCCCTGGCTAAAATTGGGAAAAAAAATGAATGACTTGACATCAAAATTGGGAGAAATTAACGACATAGTCTAGAACATAACAAGGGTAGCAAAATTATATCCTCAAAATCAAGTTATTTTAGATTGTATAATGCCAACCATACCACTTAAGAACAAGTAGTTGCATTCTGATATGGGCCATTGTTTCTCACAAGTAGTAGTGGTCTTTAAAAAAAAGTAAAAAAAAAAAAGATTTTTTTTTAATTTTCTTATTGGGGAAATCAGACATGGTATTGGGAAAAAAGGTGGCTATTTGGATTTGGAATGGGGCCGAAATCCAGCCCCTAGAGATGGGCAGAAAATCCCCTGCTATCAGTTTGGTCCTTGTAATTTTTTGTGAACCAGTCAATGTAGAAACTGAAAGCAGGAATTTCTCTGCTTCTTATTGGCTTTAAAAGCTCATTGTATTTACAGATGGCTATAAAACAATCATCCATGTTCAAATATTCTTGCCTACCTGCATAAGGCCATCCGATTCGCTGTTTTGATTGATGGGTGATCAAGCTGTACGAAGACAGCAACAATGTGACCAGTTTTAAAATACAAGTATAAGCTTTCATAAAGATTTTGGCTAAGCCAAAATTAATACATGGTACGGACTAAAAAATAGCTGGTATGGATCAAGTTTCATTTGGACCAGTACCTGTACTGATGGTAGTCAAAATAACATGGTGACATTCTACTACCATTCGCTAAAACACGGTATTGGTGCTGATTTAAGTTTTTTCATTTTATATCTATGCTACAGAAGAACTGTATCATAAAGGAACACTTTATAAGAGTTATGCAAAAAGGCATTGTCAGACCGCGTTTGCCCAAAAATTTCAAGTTGTTAACATTGCCCGTTTTGGAGATATGGTCTATAATGTGCTACCAAAATGGCCATTTTTAAGCGTTATGCAGTCTCTTTTTGAAAATCAAACATTTAAAGTCCAAATAATTCAAGTTTCCTATTAAATATTGATACAGAACTGTTTGCATCTTATAAAGCCACTTATCTTCTACATTTTGTAATTTGAATTAATGAAATTGGTCAAAAATTGTGGATTTTCTCCTCAAATTCCTAAAGAAAGTGTTTTTGATAAAAACTGCAAGAACGACACTAATACACTGTACTATACCCTTGATTATACAAGACATGTGTTTATTGAAGTAAAACTAATTTCCATTATATCATTAAAGACTATAGTTTCCCAAAAATACAATTTACATTCCAGGCTAGTCCAATGCTTCGCACCTTAGAACATTTCTGTCAGGAACAAAAAAAGTAAATTTTTGTAGTGTCTGAAACCGTGACGGTGACAATTCATGAAGTGAAATCTTGAAGATTTTCTATCTCAGAATAACTTCCTTGTAATATTTTATGTCATTCAACATAGATATTAGATAGACAAAGTTTCATTGTCATGACAATTGGAATCTATGAGAAATTAGCATCAGAAAAAGTTACAGACACTACATGGAGCATTGGACTAAATTTAAGTGCATTTTGACAAAGACAATTTTTTTATATTTGACCTTTTGGCTTACTGTATCTACTTTGATGTCTTTAAGTATGGTTTACTGTATTCAGAAAACGATTTTAAGCATTGAGATATACTTCTGGTAAAAGTGAAGAGATGCAATCTAATAGAGCGCAATTTATGACAAATTCAGCCAATGGTCGTAAAGATATGCTTATATTTTGCATCTTTAAGCATTTATCTTCTTTGTTTGGCCTCTCATAATGCTAAGCAGTTCCTCCCATTATTGTTTCAGAGAAAAAGAACTTCAAATATTTATATTTTTGCTCTTATCTTGCATGTTATATCTTAGGTGTAGTGTCCGTAGCCTATTAACAGGCAGAAGTAGTAGTATAAAAAAATTATATGAATGAATATTTTCAAAAACAAAGACTAGTTTTAGGCAAGATGTGTAAAAAAACTATGTAGAAAAGGATAATATATTATCGTATCGAGTGTTTTATTTTTTGCCTAATGAGACACTCATCAGCACCAATACCGTGTTTTAGCCAATAATTGCATCTTATTTCTCCTTCAATTTAATGGCAGTAGTATGTGTAATTGCTAATTTGCAGTGTTGTGCCTAGAGCGCAGCAATGCGGTATTCCCGCGATTTTACCGTCGATGTCCCTTAAAAATGCACCCAGTGCGGGCCTATGGGCGCACCCTAAAAAATCTGCTGATTTTTTTTGCTATTTAAACCCCTTTTCCGTATTAAGCGTAACCCAGTACAGGGAAGTAATTTAGACTGCACATGTTTTTACTGAATCAGTGATGATAAATGTTGCTTTGGATATTGATTTCTCAACCAGTCCAATACATCAACAACAGAAAAACAATGGCGGAAAAAGCAAATTTTATTCATCTGAATGCCAGAAAAAGCTATTTTAATGTAGAAATAGAATATTTGCTGGGGAATTCAAAACTACGGCACTGTAGAAACTACTTCACTGTATCCTGCACCACTTCTTGAGCCAAAACTATCGACATCGAGCTCAAATTTAAATAAAAATGAACAGAAATTTCCGTAAAACTGTTTTCAATTTTACAGGTAAAAATCTGATGGATTTGTTGTGTCCCCCAGAATATGCAAATGTCCCTCTGAAATTCAGGTAGGGGGACACTGGTGTCCCCCAGAAATCTTGACCTAGGCACAACACTGAATTTGTTTTTTAATTGACCAAAGATGCTGTTATTGTGCTCTATAACGAATTTAGAGGTTCCCTGCGATAATTTTTCCAATTTGGAAGGCCCTAGGGCCTCTTTCCAAAACTGCAAGAGGTGGACCATGTGGCTGAAAACCATCAGCCCTCGCAGAAATGCGCGATCAATAATTAAAACCGAAAGTTTATGCTGGTAATGATTCATTTAGAAACTGCTTCTTTGAAAATGATCTCCCTTGATATTGGATGTTTATTGTCGCACATTCAAGGGATTATTAATTCAGATCGCAGTTTTCCGAGATTTCCCCAGACTGATAAAACTGAGAGTTTAAAATGTTTTAACATTTATCATAGAAGTGTATTTTGTCTTTTCAGGAACGATACGTAGAGATTGGTCGTGTGGCGTTCATCGCTTATGGACCTGACAAGGGCAAACTCTGTGTTATTCTAGATGTTATTGACCAAAACAGGGTATTTATCTTTGGTGGATTATAAATTCTATATACCATTTCTATTATTAACATTCTATTATTAAAGTGCCAATCACAACAAAAGTCGTCTGCTTTTCTCATGTGCTGAAATGTTTAAGATGCCTCTATGGCAAACAATGTGGACCCAGATCAGACTGCTCCTATAGGAGCAGTCTGTTCTGGGTCCACGCTGTTCAATTCTAATCTATACTTAATTCGTCGGTAATGTAAGACAATTATTTGCAGCAGACGATTTCAACAGACAACATTTTCAGATACATTTTTTTTTCTTGGCGCTTTAAGGGTTAAAGACATTCCACTGCTTTTTCTATCGTTTTCGACTCTTTGTTTACTAGTGTCGTCTGCTGATAACCTTTGCAAAAAGTTTGAATCCAGATCAGGCCAGACAAAATGTCGGGCCTGATCTGGATCCAAACCTTTTTGACACCCCAAATTATTCCAGACAATAAATTTTCGAAGAAGTTGATTATGAAAAAAAAATAATTAGCAGAAGACAAAATAAAAAACATGAAATATTACACAGGGGGTAAAGAGTTAACTTTACCTTTTTTTAGCCTGGGGTGCTCAAAGTAAAAGTGATTTTTTTGCCACCTGGCAAATTTTAAACCTCCCAGGAATGTTCCCTGGATGACCCACTATAAAAAAGAGAACAGATTAAATCCTTCAAAAATCATGGCCAGCAGGGAGCTAAGTAAACTTAAATCCTTTTTCTGAAACCACTGATCAGAATTCAGAATAACTTTTGCAGAAATGTTCAAGGAGTTGTCCTATTAAGGCGTGAAATCTCCCTAAAAGTCATTTGTGAAAAAAGTCAAAGTTTCAAAGTGTGATTTTTTTTAGGGAGCTCAGTGGTAGAGTGCTTGACTCGAGACCGAAGGGCCGCGGGTTCGAGCCTCACCGGCGTCACTGCGTTGTGGTCCTTGAGCAAGACTCATTTATCCTAGCTTAGTACTGGTTCAACCCAGGAAGACCCGTCCCTATATAACTGAAAGAGTGTTGATGGGGCGTATTGAATCAAAGCAAACCAAATCAAAGTGTGATTTTTGCATTATTGTCGCAATTATGTCTAGATATAAATTATTCAAAAACAATTTTAATGATTTTCTAGCTGAGGACATCGGGCCCCATTAGGGGAGATAAATATGGCTTAGCATAACTACTCCAAAATTGTATTCTGATACTATATCAGTTAAAAAGCTAAAAATGTGTTTTCGATTGATTCCACAAATGTGCTTTACCATCAAAGAATGTAAAATAGATTCATCAAAGAATGTTTGAGCAGTATGCTTGCGCATGATTGAAGCGTGCAAAATGCATTTAATACTTCCAGCTATAAATAGATAAACGGAGATGCTTCATTTCTTTCGTAATTAAAACCATGTTCCCCACCTTGACCCAGCAAATCCTTCAAAAGATAAAAGTCTTAAAATAAAGATAATGTATTTACACAATATTATAGTGGGAAGCTGGGTCAAGGTTGGGAACATACTTTTATACAAAAAAACAATGCAGCATCCCTGTTTGTCTATTTACAATCGGAAGTATTAACAGCATTTTGCACGCTTAAATAGCGAGCCAAAACTATTGTGAGTGAGCTCAAATTTAAGTAAACTTTGAACAGAAATTTCCGTATAACTATTCAATTTAACAGGGAAAGATAATCAAAGAATTGGTGTGTCCCCCAGAATTTGTAAATGTCACCCTGAAATTCAGGTAGAGCGACACCTGTGTCCACCAGAAATCTTGACCTAGGCACAACACTTGCTTAATGCAGATCAAAAGTATTGCAGAATGATCCAAAGGGAGTATTCTGCAATACATTCGACCTTCATTAAGCTACCATTTGTCATTAAGATCTTTGCTTTATTTTTGGGTGGCCGTTTTACACTGATTCTACTGTACCACATTTGTGCACCTGTACATAAGATAATCATGTCGCTAAAGATTGAGGATTATCTCCACTTACAGGAGGACAACCCATGGTATAATTATTATACCATGCAAAGGGCTAAGTTCACGAAGGGGTAAAATTGGCCCTGTAAAATCCTATTTTAGAAATGTATGAATATTATATAAATGACATTATTTCTGAAGAAGACTATCTTCCCTCTCTTCAAATACATACCAAACAATTTCTTGGATGCTTCCCTTATACCGCAAAAATCCATATTATGACCCCCAGTTTCCCCAAAATGGCTGAAATTGTGGGGATTTAGTGTAAATATATCCATAACAAAACATGAGGCCATTATTTCGACACCATAATTTTTGGCTTAGCTGTGCAAATTAAAATTGAGAACCCATGACCAAAATTTCAAGGTGTCGAAATTATGGCTTCATAATGTAATATTACGTAACCTAAACGATCACGTTTGGATATTTTGTCTGTGTTTGGTCTTTTCAGGCCATTTATACATGTTCTAAGGCTTAAAATATTCAGATATGACTACATTACATCATGAAAGCAGGGCTGGACTATTTTAGAAGCCGAAAATACGCCTACTTTCTCACATTTTTCAGTGCAAACGATGCCGATTCCGAAATAATGTAACGTCCGAAATTTACATTCGGTATGAGACGCTCGTCATGCTACCGTTAGTTTTGTCTGCTTTCGCAGGTATATACTACCTTTATTGGTTAACAGGATGTGAATTCATTCATAAATCACTATTAGAAAAATACACGGGGTCATATTTTTACAATTAATGTGTGTCAGCTTGTTTACTTTTGTATATTTCTAAAAGCCTATTGTTGTTTTGTTTGTATTTAAAAATATATAGTTTTAAGTGCGCTGCTTTTAAATATAAGCATCTACGTGGTCGTGCGGTTAAGTCCAGGAATTGTTCTATGTTTTGCAACGGGTCCTGGGTTCAATCCTCAGCGACGTCAACTTTTTTCTTTCCTTTTTTCTCTCGTTTCTCTTAAAATGCTAGTTTATATATTATTGCAAGCTTTGAGGTTTATCTGATAGCTGAAAACAAATAACCACATGTACTGGTCGTTTTATTTCAGAAATCTTCCACTGTCCAGTATATACTTATGCCAAGCATATTTGACATGCCTTCGTTGTATTCCATAAACTCACTAAAAATGTAACTTTGGTTCCAAAGGGGGTCCAACATTTTCCAGGGGTGGGGGTCGAACTCAATTGCTTATTCCCTATAGAACTTGTGATTTTCAAGGCGAGTCCGGGCCACCTGTTACCCCCACCTCCTCTCCGGGTCCGTGCATGACTGATCCTTCACAAAATGATCGTGTTTCATGTCTTAATCATGAGTTAAGTTTAGTCTGTATTGCACTGATTTTCCTATTGCAAAAATTACTTATTCGACCGCAAAAATGCATGCGTTTCTTTAGAAATGTGACACAGTTGGAGACCGTTTTGAAAGAAAAATCGCATTGGGCATTCGCGATGAGGTGATAGCTCTACTATATTTATGTCCCTCATTGTCCCGTGTACCCCATGTGTAAGCTGCATGTAGTGTTAAGAACTGGGGATATTTTGGTCAATAATCGGTAATGACGCATGTTTCACATACGTTCGGCAAGACAGGGAGTGCAGTGGCTCAATGGTAGAGCGCTTGACTCGAGACCGAGGGCCGCGGGTTCGAGCGTCACCGGTGTCACTGCGTTGTGGTCCTTGAGCAAGACACATTTATCCTAGCTCAGTACTGGTTCAACCCAGGAAGACCCGTCCCTGTTTAACTGAAAGATTGTTGATGGGAGGTAAAGAATCAAATCAAACAAACAAACAAACAAACGTTCGGCAAGACGTACAGTTGATTCAAAGATAGATGAGAATCGTTGTAAACAAAAATATGAACTAATCCAGGTAATGTGTATTTTATACAGGTATATTACATTAGCTGCCTCAAACTGCAGTATTTCGTTGACCGTTATTAACCCGTTTCAATGGAAAAAATACAATGTGGTATAGTCTGATTATTTTGCATCTTTGAAACATCAGTACGAGCAATCTGTGGGTTGAACGGATTTTTTTTATATACTTCAACAAAACGCTTTGATGCGTGACTGTAACGGTAATTTGAATTGCATGGATCGAGGGTCATTACTTAGAGGTCGTGGTAGAAGTATACTTTGTCACACTTGTATTTGCATGGGGAGAATAAAGGAAGGTGATATAATTTAGGATTTATCATGATTTCAGGAGTCAGGCACATCGTTTTGAAAAAAAAGATCCATGTATAACTTAGAAGTTGAATTATACTAACAATTAAACTCCACCTGAAATGTTTTAGACCTGTTTTTGCGATGATTTTTACCACGTCATTTTTTCGAAATCCTTATCCCGATGAAAAGTATTCAGAAACATCCCTGCCAACTTCTCAAAACAGTTCCAACATCTAAAATGATGATGTTACATCTGTGCATAGATGCACCAGGGTTCGCGCTACCGATCGCCATTGTCGCAAAATGCGAAGAAATAATAAATTTGGCGCAAAAAATTGTAATTTGGCGACAACTATTGGCGAAAGAAAAATCGCTAGCGAAAATTTTTGTCTGACGTCGGAACGTCACCTCCGGATAAAGTTATTGCCTCGTGCCGCTTTATGTTAATTGTCAATTAACACCTCGATTAACACCAAACAATTCTGTAGCTTATTGAGTCGAACATGGACACGCGCTGCTTTTAACCTACGGCGATCGGCACACTTTTAACAGCTGCTACCGGTAACGGTCAGAATGACAGACCATAATATACATGGTTTCATACTGTGCATGAAATAAACTGCACCATCACCATGCCATCTTTGCTTATTGTAGTCTTTAATAATAGTCATTAACTTTCTGAATTCGTAACTTAAAACATGTTGAAAAGACCTCTACATCGCCGTCCGCAAAGAAGAAAAAAACTCATGTGTCACTTTCAAGCTCATTTCCCATCAAGCATAGTGAGAAAGGGGAAAGATTTGCAGGGTGTTCACTGTGCCATTCTTTCATCTGACAGCATCACTCACCAGACATTACCAGACATGCGAAATGATTCGCGCATTTCCAAAATTCGGACAGTAGCAAGACAACCCTGAAGATAGCTTCTCTCTTCAAAACAGAGTAACGCACGCCGTTCGACAGTCTCAGATACCTGAACCTATCATTTATAAGCAGAAACCTTTTATTTATAAGGAGGTTGATGTAATGGCTCATAAAATTTGTTTTGTCAGAAAAAAAAATCGGCAAAAACTCGGACCAATGTCCGAGATAAAAATTATGCAATTGTGCTCTCCCCTAACATTTTTGAGTTAGCTCCCTTTTGGCAATATTTTGCTCACATTGGAAATCATTGCAGTTATTCGTTTTATTTAACATATATTTTCCAAATTTAAACAGCTTTCATCAAAGTATTTTTATAATTTTATATTCAAGCGAGAATTACATTGATTGCAAACTTTTAATCACTAAAAACAATGACCAAAAACCGGAGGCATAAAACCCCAATATCATATTAATATTGGCGTCATATATAGTATCCATTCATGTGTAAAGTCATAGTTTATGTTGAAAATACCTTTCAGGTGTTTAAAATGAATAGAGGTTGACAATCTTCTAACAAGTGCTCACAAAATAGAGCCACATACAAACATAGAGAAAGAGTCTGATCATTATCCACCCATAATTATTTAAAGTTTGGACTTCAACAGGTACTTTGACAAACAGTGATTACCCCAAACAATGGCATTTCATCAGTGTCTGTTCTGTTAAGAAAGGTACAAATATACATCAATTTTAAGACTGTCAACGGCTTTAAATACAAAATGGACTATTCCATACTTATTGTATCAATGTGCATAGAATAATCCACCAGAATTAAGGGGTTAAAGACAGAAGACGTTTTAACAAAAATGCCCAAAAACCTGGCCTTTCTTTTTTGGGTGAAAATGGCCAAAATCTGGCTCCAAGTTCAAGAAAATGGCGCAAAAAAAATCAGATTGGCGAAAATGGTGGCGAAAGAAAAATAAATCCTAGCGCAAACCCTGTGCACTCTGAGCATTTTAAGCAAAGCACAAATATAACAAGTCAAAGATGTCAATCAAAATATTACATTGTACCGCCACAATTCACTTGTTAAAGCGATATATTATATGGCTTGTTCAAATATATTGGAAAGCACGCCTGATTCGCACGTGCGATTAAGCTAGTGTGGATTCGCACGTGCGTTAAGCTAGTGGGATCATCTCGGAACCGTAAATTTTAGAACAACTGCAAAGGAAAACCCAAACTTTGTTCGTACAAATGAGCCTGTCTGACGTTGATTCTGTGCGTGCACGGAAAATTCTGGGCATGCAAATGGCAGTTTTATCAATTTCATGTTATCACAACCTTTGAATAACATGATTTTCATCGTTCACGATTTTTTTTTTGATAATACCTCTTTCTGACACGCCCATACAAATTTTACCCGTCAATAAAACAAACTTTGAAATGTTAAACGAATTCAATTAATTGCAAATTTTTTATCTAAATACAGTTGAATCTCGTTAATTCGAAGTCCTTGAGGCTACAGGTTTTATTTCGAATTATCGAAAATTCGACTTATAGGTAGGTAGAAAAAAAAAGATATATAGCCCCCAGAAATTATAATGATTATTTTTTTCTTATCAAATATATGTTTTGTGTGCATAAAAGAAACGTCTTAGGGATACGTTTCTTTTACGCACCCAGAACATATATTATTATAGAAAGTTATCAAAATAGATCATGAATAGGTCCTATACTCTGAATTCAGTCTGTCCCAAATTTATTTCGAATTAGCCAGTATTTCGAAAAATCGATGCTCGAATTTTTGAGGTTTTACTGTACACAAAATCTGTACGTGTAACAAACACCAGACCTTTAGGAGAAGTTGGCGGAAAGTCTTCTCTACAGCTTTATCGTTAACACACTTTGCTAAATTGAAGATATAAACGTTATTGCCAAAGAAGAGCAGTTGGATTTTTTTTCATGTCGTATAATAACTTATTTTCAGGATTGAGTAATTGAGATTTACTGTCGTGGTAGAGTGCTTGACACGAGACCGAGTGTCCGTGGGTTCAAGCCTCACCGGCGCTACAGCGTTGTGCCTTGAGCAAGACACATTAATCCTAGCTTAGTAATGGTTTTACCCAGTAAGACCCGTCCCTACATAATTGAAAGATTGTTGATATGACTCATGGCAAACAAGGTTTTACTGTTATCATTACTTAATTCCGTCCATCAAAAATGTTCGTTTTGTGTAAATGCTTATAGCGTAAGTCCCATTATCATATTTTGACAAGCCTGCCCCACTTTAGCGAGAAATAGCAGCTTACCATCGGCCCAGCAATATGCAATTACCTTTCGCCGCTGGCTGATAGTGGTTAGCTTTAACGTTCTTTCTGGGACTTTATCAAAAACGAAATGCCCATGAAACTTCTACGCTGTCTTTAATTTGAGCGGGCAGTATCAGGGAAGGTTCTGGCTAGTCTGTTCGAATGCTCAATCTACTTTGCACCTGCGCTGGTCGCCAATGATAAAAAACATGAATATCTTCTGAGCTGACTTAACCCTTAATGCGCTAATCGCAAAAAAAGTCGTCTGCTTTCTCGTCTGCTGAAATGTTTAAGAAGCCTCTATGGAAAACAGTGTGGACCCAGATAAGACTTCTCCTATAGGAGCACTCTGTTCTGGGTCCACACTGTTTGCTTCTATACTAAATTCGTCAGTGATGCTATGAAATTATTTGCAGCAGATGACTTCAGCAGACGACATTTTCAGATGCATTTTTTTCTTGGCGCTTAAGGGTAAAATATTACAGCATCACTCTACAATAAGTTACCGCGTCCGGGAAACCCAACTATCACTGACTATATCCTATATACAAATAAGCACGGGTATTTCAGATCAGTCAGAATGACAAGCTCCTGTCTGAAAATCACGAGACTACCGAAAAATAACCACTCTGCATTCAATTGCATAAAATGCGTCACGATTGTGTTATCCATCGCATCAGTAATACTGTGTGCATACAGTTTTAATACACTTTTTTCTCGGTCCCACGAAGCGTGGTCGGCAGAGTTCTGTTTATAGTCTGACTTCTATGGACTGGTCTTGAGGGTGACCGAGGGGGAGGGGGTCATGAGTCATGAGTTTGAACCCTTGTACAATTTTGTTGAAATTATTTTCTCTCTTCTACTGATTCTGATGAGAGTATTTAGTAAGTACTTGATACTGATACACCGTTTGTAAAGCAGCGGTATAGGACACATTGACCGCTACCGTGATATGACTAAAATTGATGAAAATTACATGGACATAAAGCCTCAAACAAACATGCTCATTTCAGAGGGTTGGCGGGCGTATCGCTATGATAGACTTTATCGAGATTTATAATACATTTTGGCACAGATTTGGGTGCAATACACACTTATTAACATAAATTTGTTAACCAAACTTAGCGACGTCTTTGGCGTTACATTGCAATGTAAATGACGTTACTTTTTGCGCAAAATTAACAGAGGGTCCTTGTCTTTAGAAACCCATAGTTTTCACAATTTAAGCACTAGGCAGATAAAATTTCGATTTTTCTCAATGAAATATACCATATAAACATATTTTAAGTCAGTATGCATTTCTATGGCAGGGCCGATTTCAGCCCTTCGTGAACCTAGCCCTTTAGTAGATAGGTGTTACATTGCAGAGATCATTGTGACTTACAACATCAGGAGGGTCAAAACTGACCAGAGTTGTCTGTTCAGCGATAAAATTCATTGCTAAATTACATTTTGCTTTGAGATTTTTCTCTCATTTTGCCTTATATTAACCAATTTTAATGAGATTTTTGGCAGAAAAATGAGCAAATATCAATATCTGACCTGAAAATAATCCCTGCATTGTTTTGAAGACAACACCTACAGCCCTGAGATTCAATGAAATGGGTATGATCGTAGTATTCCATTTGGGTTAGTCAGTGATAAAATCTGTTGTTCTGAATAACATGCTCAACCTGGCTGCGTAGTGCAGTCGGTAACGTGTCTGGCTACAGATGCGTGTCTGACTGCAGATTCAGGGGTCCCGAGTTCGATCCCTGCCCGGTCCCATACTTTCGTGGAGATTGGTCATGTAATAAATTCTAAGGTCATTCTCCTCCCATCCACCACTGAATCATTCAAGAAGGGTTGGTCAGTTACAAACTAAAGTATGTGCATGAAGTACTGGTAAACCGCTTGTTCAAGCTTGCCCAGGAAAAAGTGTGGTTAGGTGAACTGTACTCCCCCCATGACCATAGCTGTTGCCTGGGACGTAAAGCAACAAAACAAACAATTAGAGTTGCATCCCCCCCCCCCAAAAAAAAAAATGTTAGAAAAGTCGACCTCTGCTGTATATCTGTATTCTGGTTGGTGCTTTAATCGATTACTCCAGATGCTGTTGAAATATCACATATTTTGGCAATATTATGGAAAATGGAGCATTTGCTCCAAAAGAGCAAATGCACCATT
>CAXHUL010000676.1:0-32000 GCA_964019695.1 Loripinus fragilis
TCGAGGGTTTAACCTACTCTCTTTTTCATAGACAAAATATCATTTTCTTTGAAACTTTTCTCTGGCCATTTTTATGGGCAATCCTTCATTAAGACTGTCCGAGGTCCTTTAGATGAAATGTACAACTGTCTGCAATTGACACACGTCAAGTTTCTATAGAAAACACTTATTAGGTATATAACAATGGCAGATAGTCTAGACCCTGATCAAACTGCTCTTTCTGTCTGAATATATATAATCTGCCTAATTCTGGATTTTGAGACTCAGCCTCAATACCCTGAATTAAGGAATTTTCCTGAAAACTTTCACCCAAATAAAATGTATACTGGTATGTTTATTACAGGTTATCATTTGATTTATGTAGAAAAGAGAATGGAATTATTTCTAAGTGTCCACAATTGGCTGCCTAATAGCCAGACATACAAAGAAATTATTTGCAAGAAGATTAGTGAACCAGGACCAGGTCTTCAGAATAAAAGGGTACATAGTTATAAATTAATCACAGGTTTAGATAAACACATTTTTGACAGCGTACAATTGTCAATATTTTCTTACCTATCATTTTTAACATATTTTTTGGGTGCTCAAAAGAACTGTCACATTGATATGGTTCTTTTGAGTGCCCACAACATATGTTTTAGTTGAGAAAAAAGAATTATTTTGGTTTAAACATATTTATTTCTCAATAGATACATACATATACATAATTACAAACATTATAAATAGGATTAGAATGAAAACTAGAGCTTATTTAGTTAATCTCCTAATTATTTTCTTGTTACACACTTTTAACTAAAGGCCTGATTAATGTCTTATTTCTCAAGCATATGCTATGGGTAGTCAAAAGAATCATCTCATTGAGACGATTCTTTTGACTACCCAAAACATATGTTTAGACTGCAGCATAAGCAGATTATCACAATTTTACCGACAAATTTTTGCTTATCCAGAACTATGATGTCTTACTTGTTTGTTTGTTTGATTTGAATCTTTACGTCCCATCAACAATCTTTCAGTTAAACAGGGACGGGTCTTCCTAGGTTGAACCAGAACTAAGCTAGGATAAATGTGTCTTTCTCAAGGATCAAAACGCAGTGACGCCGGTGAGGCTCAAAGTCGCAGCCTCTCAGTCTCGTTGATGCCTTACCTTTCTTTTCTGGGTTTAATTCTGGAGGTTCATATTCCACCTGAGATCTTGTATTGGTCCCGTATATAGTATCCCAGAAAACTTTTATTTCATAATCGTAAACCTTCCACTCCGGAACTATTCTCATAGCGGCCTTCAATTTGGGCTCTTTTGTCATGGGGTTATTGCACTGAAAACATAACAAAACATAGGTCTATATTACATAACACATTTCAGCGTAAAGAGCAACATGCATTAAGGGGCTAATTTGGCCCGCTCTGAAGCCGAAAACTCAAAGTTACTTTTCACCAATTTCTTCTGATTGGCTTATTAGAAGAATAACCCAAGTGTAAAAGTCTGGTATTTATTTCACTTACACCATTACTATAGTAACAAAAATGGCCACCAAAATAGGCTTAAAATAGAGAACATCATTTTGGACCACATTTGAGGCTATGAGAGACCGATTTTTTTAGAATTAGATATCAGCACAGCTAAATACAAAAAAAAACAACACTTTTAATATGTTGTGTAATCTGATAATTCTAATCATCTGTACAGTTAATATTTCTTTTTGGCATTTGCTTGTGCTCTATATTAATTTCTCTGTCAAAAGTAAAATGGTCATTTTCCTATTTTCAGCCTATTTTGGCGGCCATTTTTGTTACCATAGCAACAGTAAAAGTCAAATCAATACCAGACTTTTACACTTGGGCTACTGTTCTAATAAACCGATAAGAAGAAATTGCTGAGAAGCAATTTTAATAGCCTCTTAATGCATGTAGCTCTTTGCAAATATTTTCTTATCCATCAGTTTTAATAAACATTTGTTTTGGGTGCTCAGAAGAACAATCTCCTATGTGCAGATAATCAAGGTCAGAGTTACAAGCCATAACACTAAGCGTTTGTAAAAGTGGTGATCATAAGGCCAAATAAAAAAAATTAAAATAAGTGTGTTTCGAGTAGCAGGTCTGATAATTTTAGGTAGGGTAGGCACACATATTTTTTTAATTATTTTTTTTCTGAAAAATATAATTTTATGCATTTTGAAAGGCATTTCGCCTTTCAAAATGCATAAAATTATATTTTTTCCAAAAAACCTGAAATTTTTTTTATAGGTTTCACAAGTAAATTTAGGTAGGGTCGGGTTACCCTAAACAGAGGTATTTCTTATTTGGCCTAGTGAGCCGTCTTATAAGGGCATCGTCGGGAGAAAACCTGCCTTTGGGGTTTCCGAATGAGTATGACTGGTACCAGTCTGCTTAGCAACACAGACTGGCTAGAATGGTGAAATTTTGCCAAACCAAAGTTAATGTACGAGGTGTGATCAGAAAATTCGCAGAAAAATGCTATTAAACAGCATTGCTTTTATCCAGTGCAATGAAAATTCATACATATAAACTACCATTCATAGCAAGTTGACTGAAATTAAAATTTAGAAAATATGACGTCAGACGTATGAGCACGAGGCGCCGCTGTGACGTCACTTCACTGGAACTGGCCCCAACTGTACCCCTGGGTTGCTTCTCGGGGCTATAACTCTTAGTTGTGTTTGAATTTATTGGTATTTTAACAGAAAGTAATGTTCCTTCATTCTTTGAACATAATATGAGGTTTTTATGTTATTCCGCTGTGCTATGTATACAAATTTTAAATAGGTTTCAGTCCAAAGGGAAGGCCTAAAATGTGTCAATTTTTCGATGTTTTGTAAATTTTAAATAAAAAACCTTTTTTCTTGGCAGTGTTCATCACAATAATTATAATATCAAACTTTAACTATCAATATTAGATATACTGTTCTGAAAAAGGGTGTTTTTCGAAGTGTGTAATAGTTTATTTTAAAGAATTGACATGTCAAAACAGGCAATGGGTTCATAGTAGTTGAATGCCTTGCCTTTTTGGTAGTACTGTTAATCGTTTCGATTTAGAACACCATCCCTTAGATATAAATCTTAGAAAGTTTGCATAGAAGAGGAGTAAATATGTCGTTAAATATGCATGGAACGCAATATGGGCTATCACAGCATAATAAATTTTACAAAACGTTGAAGTTGAATTAGTTGTGTAGTAAAACGTCAAAATGCAACGCAAAATGGGCCGGTTCGTGCTATATAGGGTTGCCTTGACAACAGCTGTAGCGCACGTGGAGGACTAACAACAAGCATGTTGTAACCGATCAACTGCATATGTGCTGCAGTATTATGTACTGTAGTTCCAGCTCTATTTATAAAACGTTGTAGAAATGGTAACAATTTTCCGCGAGCTTCTGATCACCCTTCGTATTATTCTCTCCAATAAGTGAATAACAATGGTGCTGATCAGACTGCGCAGATGTGCAGGCTGGTCTGTGCTTTTGTTGTTGGCGAGCAACAATCAGGTTTTCTCATGACGAGGTCCATATCATATCAGACAATAAACTACTCTGTTTTTAAAACAAGGGGGCCAAGTGGCCCTGAAGCACTCAACTAAATTTGGTATAAAGCTTATATATTGAGGTATCTGTCATACTTTGAACAAACTTGGTAGAGGTCCACTAGGTGATGCTATACATACCAAATATCAAGGCTCTATGCCAAGAAGATATTTTCATGTTTTCACTATATACGTCAATGTAAAACATGTGACCCCAGGGCAGGGCAATTTTTCGCCTCAGGGGCATAATTTGAACAAACTAAATAGAGGTCCACTAGGTGATGCTACATACCAAATATCAAGGCTCTATGCCTTGTGGTTTCAGACAAGAAGATTTTTTCATGTTTTCCATAATATAAGCCTATGTAAACATGTGACCCCAGGGCAGGGCCATTTTCGGCCTCAGAGGCATAATTTGAACAAACTTGGTAGAGGTCCACTAATTGATACTACATACCAATTATCAAGGCTCTAGGCCTTGTGGTTTCAGACAAGATTTATTCATGTTTTCCCTAGATCAGCCTAAGAAAACATGTGACCCCCGGGGCGGGCCCTTTTTTGGCCCAAAGGGCATAATTTGGACAACTTGGTAGAGGTCTACTAGTTGATGCTATATAACAAGTATCAAGGCAGTAGGCCTTGTGGTTTCAGACAAGAATTTTTTTATAGTTTTCATCTCAAAAATCTATTTTTAGCCTGAGTGACCTAGATATGCAACAAACAGGAACCATTTGAACAATTATTTAAGAGGGCCATATAAGGATCATTTCTGCCAAGTTTGGTCCAAAGCCAGCCAGTAGTTAAGGAGGAGATGTCCTTTGAAGCAATTGTTGACGACGGACGAGGAGAGATGATTGATGACAGACATCCAACGATCACAATAGCTCACCATGAGTCAAAGACTCAGATGAGCTAAAAACAATTTAAACAAACAGATGTATAAAAGCACTTACTAAATCTATAGTTTTAGCGTTAGCCTTCGATTCGTCACTACACCATGTTTCACACCAGAGCCACTCCTGTGGCAATGATTTTATTGCAACCTGGTGGATCATATTGTTGGGGAGATCTTGATCTAAATTAGAAAGACTGTTAGGGTCCTGGCTCAGACCCTGGTATTGGCCCCGTAGTCGATCACCCGCAGCTATACGGCGGAATCTTTTTAAATCTATTACATATAATGCACTGAAATAAAGAGAAATATAATTAGAAAACTTAACCCATATAAGCCTAGCATCCTTTTTGGGGGACATCGGCAAACAGTGCAAAACCATATCAGACGCGGCAAAATGCGGCGTCGGTTCAGATTTTCCACTATTTGCTTACAGAAGTTTCTTTTAAGGTTTGAATAAAATGAAAAATACCACCCAACAACCCTTAAAACCAAAATGGACTGGCCTAATTGATAAGAGAGGGAAATTCCATTGGGCTCATATGGGTGAAAGTTCATTTTTAACCCTTACCACGTTAAACACAGTTATTACCCAACAGCCTATATACGACAAGTATTTGTCTATTTTTTGCCATGTCAGGAGTCACTCAACTATTTCCTGGGCAATAGTTTAGGAGACTGACTGGGAATATACCATCATCTGGTTTCCCGCTTCGCTCAGGGCTCATCTTGGCAAGTATGAGCCAAATTCAAGGACTTTTCAAGGACTTCTAAAAGCCTCTCCAACAGTTTTCAAGGACTTAAAGTTAAGAAAAATACTGATCTAAGTGTTAAAATTCTACTTTAGAAACGCTAGACTGAGATAATGGAGACATTAGTATTGGAAAATTGTATAAAATTGTTGTGTCTATATTTGGTGCAGCAATTTTATACTGATTTGTGTCTATCAAAAGTGCTAAGTCCTACAGAAAATAATAGAATTCAAGGACTTTTCAAGGCTTTTGAGTGATTTTCCAGTACTTTTTAAGGCAGATTTAATTTTCAAGGACTTTTCAAATAAGCTCTCTAAATTCAAGTACTTCCCAAGCCAATGCAAACCCTGTCGCTGCTAATAACACAAGGTGCTCATCGACATGCGCGATGAAGATGCGCATACAGTTCCTTTACACCAAGAAAAGTTATGTAACAATGGCGGATAAGAGGTAAGGTTTCACACCTTGAAGCTCACATATCTTTGTTGATTTTTGGTCAGAAACATAAAGTGTGGGTACTCGTTTTCTTAAGTTAGAATGAGAGGAACACTTTGAGACCAAAATTGAGCAGATAGGGCAGAATTTTCTGTTTTGCAACAAAACCGTATCTGTCACCTACATATCCTGCATTCAAGTGACATTGCAGTTTAACGTCATCAAATGGGTTGGGTAATAAAACAGTTATTTCATGCCAGTAGTAAAGTCAAACTATTACCTGTCGGTGGTGTGGACCACCTGATGATCTATTGCACAAGGCTGATTTTTTTTCTAGTGTTATCATCATCATCATCATAATGGGATTTTTTATTAACATGCAGGTGCAGGGGCATCATCCATATCAGTGAGCCCCCTTCCAGGTAACTGGCTAGCTGCACGCAAAGCAGATCTCACACCTGATCTCCAGGTGCTCCTTTCTTAAGGGTCAACTGTCATGAGATTCCACTCACGTCAGTTTCTTCCATGATAGCTTGGGCCTCCCTGCCCCCCGCCTGCCATCAATCTGTATATCACATGCTGTTCTGACTGCGCTACTAGAACGCTCCACGTGCCACTGAGTAAAGTCAAACTATACTACAAGCAGGCATGAAATAACTGTATAATAAATCATGACTGTTCAGAAAACAGTGCAACATAACAGCTGGCTTCTGAGAAGCCAGCTGATCTGAGAACTACAGACATAACTCTTTATAGAGACACCCTTTATAACAGCAAAATTCTTTACAACATCAATTGTATTTGCAAGAATGTACCAGTTTAGCTTGAATTTGAATTAATTACAACAGAAAATCAGTTTAACATCAAATTATTTGGAGACAAACAGTGTCGTTGTAAAGAGAGTTGACTGTACAATGTTTACCGCTCTGCTTGTAAATACTTGGTAACAATTGAAATCCTGCAAGTTTGGGAGTATTGTAGTACATAAACGTATCCAACATAACAAGATTTGTTTGTTTGCTACTTTATGTCCGAGCCAGCAATTTTTCATTTTCTGGGGATGGACCAGTTCAAAGCATACAAGGAAGATAAAGTGTCTTGCTCTAGGACACAACACTGTTCTTAGGGTAAGATTGAAGCCCACAACCTTTTTGTAAGGCACCTCACAAAATTAGACCGAAATAAATGGGTATTTTGAACTATTATAAGAGTTTGAGTTATCAATTTAGACCAAAATAAATGGGTATTTTGAACTGTAAGAATTTGAGTTATCAAAGCTTTACTGTACCTTGTATTCCAGGGATATCAATAAACTCACCTAATATGATATCTTCTACCAGCTAAATGACTTGCCCAATAACCAGACTTCCAAAATCTATAAATAAAACAAAATACAGTAAAACCTGTGTAAAACTGCCACTCAAAAATAGACAAAACAAAGATCTTAATGACAAAGGGTAGCTTAATGATGGTCGAAAGTATTGCAGTGAAGGTCGATGCTCCCAGCATTCTGCAATACTTTTGACCTGCATTAAGCGATAACTGGTCTTGAAAACCAATTTTCGGTCTTTTTGAGAGTGGTCCTTTTACATAAGTTTTACTGTACAGAGAAAACAGATATTCCCACTCCATTAAAACCAGTATACAGTGAAGTGTCTTTAAAATGCTATGTTTGGAGTCTATAGGAATGGAAAGTGTTATAAGTCAGGGGCGCAGCCAAAAGCTTTATCAGTTGAAGCCCACCTAAAAAATTGGAGAAATAAGAGATATTTGACCTAGTTACTTTACTGATTAATAAAGGTGCTGATCAGACTGCACGGATGTGCAAGCAACAAAGTCAGGGTTTCTCGCATCGCCCATGTGATGCTGAAGCCAAGGCTTCCAGGCCTCCATTTAGCTACACACATGTAAGTCCATCATGTTATACATTGACAATTTTACAAAGTAAATATACAAAAATGACCATTCCATGGTCAATCAAGTTTACCAGGCAAAGCTTCAAGAACGCTTCCATAATTGCTAGGCTTGCTGAGTAAACTAAATATCAAAAGACGCAAACCTGGTATTCTATTAATCAGTATACAAGTTGGTTTACTCTTCAAAAAAGCAATTATGACGTAATTATCAATTTTCGTGTTGATTTAACATCATTGACGATGTAATTCAAAAAGTGCAATATCATGATGACCTGATAAAGACACATGCCGTGAGATAGACAACGTTTATCAGCTCAATGTGCAACAATGCAGTTAATATGAGAGGTATCTGATAACACTTGTTATTTATTGGAATTAAAATATGCTTGTTATTTATTAGAATTAAAATATGTTTACAGTAACATTTCTTCGGTCATGTCCAGATATTTTCCACAGTTGTACCTAGACAAGAAATTCTTGCACACCGGATAGGGATATCTGAGATTTTACCCTGGGATAGAATATCTTATCTTACCCTTATTATCTTAATACCCAGACTGTCGCGTGAGGGCTACATACATTGGTTGTATTGGACCTCACGCACATTGTCGTCAAGTGACGCCATCATATCATGTCGCATCTCAGCGTATTCAGGTACATCTGTGAGCCTTTTTTTAGACATAAAATTTGGTATTTAATGGTGAGCAAGAAAAATAATTCCTTATTCCTGTGACTCAGGGTAGGATAGAAAAATCTGTCTTTCAGGATCACTGTTTGTCATCACTCGGCAAGCCTAGTGATACCAAACGGCGATCCTCGGGACAGATTTTTCTATCCTACCCTCACACTCATGATAGATTCTTATAATCTTACCTAAAACCATCCATTTCTTTTCTATCATTACAGAATGGTGTATAACCATAAGGTGCTCCTTTCAGATCAAAATCATGAAGTTCTTGTAGATCTGTTCTTACAATCTGAAATGATATAAAATACTTTATCACATATTTGGGACGATAATTGCCGCAATAACCAAAGTCTGCATATGCTATAAGCTCTTTCCAACCAACTGGTTATTAGCCTGCTGTGATGATGGCCGGAAGTCATGCATTTTGAACGGAGAGAGGTTATCATGCCTGGCACGAGATGTTGATCATTAGATGACGTCAGATCTAAACAAGTGGTGTGACATAACGCAAAGTTTACGTCAATCCTATGTTTTACTTACATTTTTGTACGTCAAACGCGTTTAAACAGTGAATTGGAAGATGTGATAAACATATTATCTCAATATCAACCCTTGACCAATTATCATGATAATGGGGTCTCGGGTGGATACTTCAGGCGATAACCAAAATGCGGTGAGAAAATCTCTAATTATCGCATGATGTCGCGTCTGGGAGTGATATGACGCCATGCAATAGAATTGATAAACCACTAGAGGTTAACAGATTTAGTAACATTACGTGATGACTTCCATTATAATGTTTGTAAAAGATGGCAAAATCTTGATCTATTCACGCCAAAAATGCCATTTTTAAGTAATTTTAATGTCCTGTGATAAATAGAATCTAACATTCGTGATCATGTATTATTGAATTTATTAAACTTGTTGCGAAAAAAGAGATAAAATGCTCGGCAAACCTCGCATTTTATCTCTTTTCCACAACTCGGTTAATAAATTCAATTAAGCAAGAGCACTCATGTGAAATCCTCTATACCTACAGTTTTCAAGGACTACAAGCTTATGAAAAAAATCAACATGCAATTTCCAACAATGTCGCATTTTAACAAGTGTAGACTCAGATGAGCCTGTGCAGGCTCCTTTTAAGCTTAGAAATTCCAAATGATGTTCTGTCAAAAGCTTAATAGACATAGAATATTCAAGCGACTAGCAAAGGCTCTGATCAGACTGTGCATATGCGCAGGCTGGTCTGAGCCCTTGCTGGTAATAAATACCACATTGTTGGAAATCTCATGTCGCGGCTCAAACACTTATTCACATTTTAAAATTCAACTTTACAAATGTTGAGATATTATAAATGGTGAAACGAGTTTTTGAAAATAACCATAACATTTTGGGGCCTTTATTTGGTGCAGAAGCTGTAGGATAAATGCTGCAATCTCTCTAAATCTCAGCTTTTCCTGAAACCTGTTACAAAGATAGCATTTTGCACCAAAAAGTAGGAATAGTAGGAGTTTTAAAGAAAAATGTAGGAAAATTAGGACAACTTGTAAGCCTATTGGGCCTATGTTACTGTAAATTCGGAAATTTTCGCAAGGACTTTGTATTTTCACGAAACTTCGCATATGCGAAGTTTCGTGAACATAAAACCCTCATGAAATCACCCTGTCTTATATTGATATAGGTAAATCTTGCCTTAGTCACAAATTTTTCACTCACTAATATGTCTTTTAATGCTATTTGAGAAAATAAAATTCTCATGAAAATTTCCGAATCTACAGTAATTGCCAAAGAATGCACTTATGGGACGTACAGACAATTGTTTGTTTGATTCGATTCTTTACATCCCAGTCAACAATTTTTCAGTTATGTTGGGACGGGTCTTCCTGGGTTGCCCCAGTACTAAGCAGAGGATAAAGTGTCTTGCTCAAGGACACAATGCAGTACCTGCAGTGAGGCTCGAACCCGCAAGCCCTTTGATCTCAAGTCAAGCACTCAACCACTGAGCCACCGTGCTCCCTGATGTACAAACAAGGGTAATGCTATATACATCCCCATTGAAGTTGGTCCAGGAAGAAATGAGCCACGGCATGAGATTTCCAACAATGAGGTATGTGCGACCAGCAAAAGCTCAGACCAGTCTGCGCGTATGCGCAGTCTGATCAGAGACTATGCTGGTCGCTTGGATATTCTATGACTGTTAAGCTACTGACTGAATACCAATTGGAGTTTCTAAGCTTAAAAAGGAGCTGCAGAGACTTGTCTGAGTCTACACTTGGCAAAATGCCACATTGTTGGAAATCACATGTCACGTCTCAAATATTACATTTACTCACTAACGCGTTGTGGTCCTTGAGCAAGACACATTTATCCTAGCTTAGTACTGGTTCAACCAAGGAAGACCCGTCCCTATCTTACTGAAAGATTGCTGATGGGACGTAAAGAATCAAATCAAACAAAAACTCACTAACTCTAAAGTAAATTGTACGCAAAATTGTACCTGATCAGCATCTACAAATATAATTTTCTTTACATCTAATGGAAACAGTACATCTAGGAAAAGTATTTTATACCTGAAAGATAAGTATGTTCATATTGTACATAAAGTCAAGAAATGCCAATTTTTGTAGTGTAAAATTGTGAATATTTTCATACCCATTAGTTTTAACCCTTAAAGCGCCACCTAAAATTGCAGCAGACGACAGTTTCAAATTTTGCCGCTTTTTCAAAATAACAAATATGGAATGATATTTCATGAGAATCGTCTGCTGGCAGACGATTCTCATGTAATATCATACCTTATTTTTGCAGAAAATTGGGGAAATTGTCAAAAATTTGTCATCTGCTGCAGACGTGATTGGCGCTTTAAGGGTTAACTGGGTGTTTTCTGAGCTCAAAAGAAGTTTCTTTTGTGTACCCTAAAAATGTTTTTGGTTGAGAAATATGAAAATTAATCTTTGATTAGGCACTCGTATCTGGGGTCCTGTGTCATGAGAAAAACTGATTTTTTACAGGAAACCGTTCACATCAAAATTGTCTGATCAGTGTCTTGTTATTTCGTAATGAGTACAAAAGCCCAAACTGCTCTGTCTAAATAGGGAAGTGACTTTATTACATGTGAATAACAAAAGCGCAGAACAGCCTGCACATCTGCGCAGTCCTATCAGCACCTTTGTTATTCCCCAAGTGGAAAGTGTAGTAATTAAACTTGCTCCATGCATAATTTCAAAGTTCTAACTAGTCTCTGTTGCTGAGGAGGCTGGTTGGAGACATTACTGGTCGGAAACCCTGAAAGAACAGTTTTCTGGTGTTGCAGCTCAATTTATGACTTGCTAGTGTGCATAGCTGAACAACTTGGTCAGTGTTTAATCTGGTCGCAAATCCTGAAGACAGGTTTTGTCTTGACAAGCCAGCCCAATATGTGAATCATAAACTGCAGCTATATATCCACATAGGTATTTCTGCAAGAAAATTTGAGCAAGCACATAAGCTTTTGCTACTTATCGCATTATCAACCATTGTTATATACCTAATAAGTGTTTACTATAGAAACTTGACGGGTTTCAATCGCTGACAGTTGTACATTTCATCTAAAGGGTTCTAGCGATAAGGCGTATATTTTCCCTAGTTGACATGATTACAAAACCTAAATTTTGAAATTGCCCTAATGTTTTTAAAATTGGTCTGTTCCGGTAGTAAAATTTACATAGAAAGCATCAAAATAGGTTTCAAAGCGATTCATCATTTACAAAACCGTTAAAACTTGCGCCTTCTACTCCCACCCCTCATTTTACGTCTTTAGACTGGGTGCCGTTTAGACGAGAGTTTTAATAAATCCTTTGCAGGTTTTCAAAAAGTAAAAGTGCTAAAATATTAAGGATATAAGTACCCTTCATTTTCGAAACTTTGCGGTTTTTCTTCTGCGCATGCGTACGAAATATACTTAAAATTGTGACGTTTGTCATTGAAAAGATGAAACTGGCGTCTTTCAGTTTGTTTTTAGATGCTTTGCCCCCCTAGACCCAAGATGCCCTTTGGACAATTAAATGTCGCTATACAAATACATAACATATGTAAAGGGCGTCTTGGGTCTAGGGGGGCAAATGGGTTGTATAAGCGAAAGAAGACATCAAATATCTGACAAAAAATAGACCACTTTGCAAGATGGTCGTTTTTATTGTACATCAACTGTATAAATAGTTTTGATAGGATGATTGGTTCCCTTGTTTAACGGTCTAGTTCCCATATATGTTACTGAATAACAAGTACAGTTGATGATCGAAATAAATTCCCATTCAATAAGAAGTAGAGTTATTACATGCACTAAGGAAATCCCGTTTTAAATATACAAATTCGGGGGCAATGGTGCATCGACGGCCCGTCTATATATATTTGTTTAATGTGCCTAGTTTCTCCAGTCGTCATTTCAACAAAATAAAACGAACGTCTCGTTTAGGGAGATTGCTCGCCTTATCGCTAGAAATTCTTTAACTTGTGGCATTGCAGCTGATTGTTGACCAATCAGTGGCTATGGGCTTCATTCCCATTAATACACGACAGCAGAGGGCTTCATTGCCATTTAAGCCCGGTGTGCTAGAAAGGAAGGTATATAACAATAACGATAAAACATTATTTTCCGTGTATTAACGTTTGCCAAGCCCTCGTGTGATAATGTGTTGCAGCTCTAACCACTTTGTGGTTTGGGCTGCAACACATCACACTCGGGCTTGGCAAACGTTAATACACGGAAAATAATGTTTTATCCTCTTAATGAAGTCTCAGGCAAGCCACCAGTGCCTTTGCTGCTTGCATACACAAAGTATGGAAGAAGATAAAGGCTCTGAGCAAAATTTAGACCTCTAGTTTGTCTGGGTACATCAGCATGGGCCTTTATTGAGAACTGTGTAAATGTGATACAAACCAAAATTTAACATACGGACCCATTTTTTTTATTACATAATAAGCACATGAAATTACTTACCCCCAAATAATTCTTTGCTTCTCTTTTTGCTGATTTAACCATTTTGGCCATTTATACTGTACCAGTTCATATTCAAAACCATATTCTTTGGCATAATGAGGTATAAAATCCTGAAAATATAATTGGGCCAGGATATGACAAAATGTACCCTATGGCTTTATAAAACAAAATCAAACTTATGATGCGTCTGCAAAGTACTACCACTAAAGAGTATTTTCTGAAAATTTGAAGCAATTATCTTCAAAATTGATGAATATATGGAGGTTTGAATAAGCATTTGTAATCAGGTTTTGAATGCAAAGTCAAGAAACACGTTAAGCCTAATATGATGCCAAAATGCTGGTGTCCAGTTGTTGGTTGATTGTAGTCGACTCGGTATAACCATCGAGTAACAATAATGCATTCTCATGCTTTATCTATAGTTCAATGTAGATGCAAATGAAATTTTATGAATTTGTACTTTTTAAGTGGCGTTTTAGGCATTTAAAGTGACTCACAATAAATTTTTAGCCCAAGTAGGTGCTATGGCCTTATTGTTACCATGGCAACAGGCAACATACAAAACCTTAAATATAATCAGAAACATTAGCTACTATGATTACATCAAGCTATAGAACCATTTTTGTGGTACTATAAAAGCATGTTATTTTTGTCATTTTAGGCATTTTTCAAATGTCTACTATGTAATAATAGTTGAAATGCCTTAAGGACCCTTTTCTCAGATCCGCGCTCATATTCAAATCAAGTGAATCAGAAACATGCACTCTGCTGCAAACCAGACTGACATCAAATGAAACATTCGGGAAAGTCCGCCACAATTCGAGAATCCAATCATGGCTCAGGTGTATGTAAGGAGCATTACGCGTAGTACTATGTACCAAAAAGCTCCATTTTGTTAGCCGGAACAGGCGTATGGAAAATTAGTCCTGTAGCATGTGGGTTCAACTCTATTAAAATCAATTATTCTGATTATCTGAAAAGTTTAATCAGCAGAAAAAATGAAGTTTATGTATTTCAATAAAATATCGCTATAGCGATATTTTATTGAAAAAACATAAACTTCATTTAAGCCGTTTGTTTTGTTGCAATCACACTTGTTATTGTGTTAACATGGTTTCTGTGATGTCAGCGTCACGTTATATAATGTCAGCGTCACATTATCACCCGCGTTATCAAAGTAGATCCTCGATGTACATCTGTGGTCTGATTCCACGGAATTTCGCGGAATTGGCTGAGGCAGTTCCGATTGCAAATGAATAAGAAGAAAGACAAGATATTTGGATAGTAGAGAATGGGGCGCAATGGAAGGCAGCCATTTTAGGCTTTGTACCATCAAACAGCCCAAATAAAATATGAATAAGCACAATAACTACCTGACATTCACTTTGTTTGCATTTTTAACCCTGGAAGCGCCAATCACAACAAAAGTTGTTTGCTTTTTTCGTCTGCTGAAATGTTTTAGAAGCCTCTATGGCAAACAGTGTGCACCCAGATCAGACTGCTCCTATAGGTGCAGTCTGTTCTGGGTCCACCCTGTTTGCTTCTATACTTAATTCGTCAGTAATGTTAGGCAATTATTTGCAGCAGACGACTTCAGCAGATGACAGATTTTCAGATGCATTTTTTTCTTGGCGCTTTAAGGGTTAAAATACATGCTCTGATAAAGCCTTTTTATTTTATGTACATTTTTCATGAATATTGCTGTCCCCTTTAAGAAACAATCAACAATTTTGACAAAAAAAATGTTGGCATGATAAGGATAAATAATAAACTTAGTAACTTGCACTTTTTTAATACAATAGATGTTTGGGTGGATTATATGCATTTCATATGGGTCTTCACTGTTTGCCAAAGTACTCATTTATGGCGTTCTTGTCAACATTGGATAAAGTACAATCCTAGGAAAGGGATGTGCCATTTATAGCACTCCATTAGTCTGTTAAGTAAAGACAGATCAATTGGATCTGATCAACTCAGGGCTCATCCTGCCATTGGCCATTGTAGCCATTTGCTACTAGAAATACAAAAATGGTTACAAATTTAAGTCATTGGCTAAAAGTACACTTAGGGGATAACCATATTTAAAATTTTCATTTGGGGCGGTATATCGTCGGATATAATGTCGGAAATTCAGTTTTACGGCGACGCATAAGCGGAGCCGTAAAACGTGATTTCCGAACGTATATCCGACGATATACCTCCCCAAATGAAAATTTTGAATCTGGTTATCCCCATTCTAATGCCCTATTAACATTTTCCCTTCAAAAAAACAGTGAAAATGTACTTTGTTGTGCCTACGTCCAGCGGCTGCCAGCTGCATAAAACTGCTTGCCAGCTGCATATATTCACTTGTCAACCAATGAAAAGCGACGTTACGTAATGACGTCGGGTTTCCGACGGTATATCGCAGGATATACTGTCGCAAACTTATGACTTTATCCAACCAATGTCGCATTGCATTTGCAAGTGCATTAGAATACAAGTTTCAAAAATTACATATCTGCTAAAAAGTGTATTTTGTCTGGATTTTCCAATATTGCTTTTATTATTCATGTAGAGCATGATAGAGGGGGGTTGGTAAGTCTAGGTCCTAATAAGCCATATTTAACTCTTTGAATGCTGGATTTTTTTTTTCAATACCATAAGGGTGTCAACACAAACAGTTTGGATCCAGATCAGGCCCGACATTTTGTTGGGCCTGATCTAGGCCCAAACTGTTTGCAAAGGTCATCAGCAGATGACAAAAGTCACCGCTAGCTGGCAAAGAGTTAAATAAGAACAACTTCTTGATACTACTTTCTGGCTAAACCCTTGTCATTTGGCTCCAACTTTTTCCATAAATTTGGCTACAACAAATTCTGAGCCAGGGCAAGCCCTGCAACTCATATACCCTGTACCTAGGAGTGAAAAAAGACATAAGTTGTATATACTTACTTTAAAAGATGGAGATAAATAGTTTTTTAAAAACCAAAATTTCACTTTAGATTTGGTTGTTTTAATAACACTCATCATCATAATCCTGCAAATAAAGAGAAAAACAACAATAGGCTTTATCAAAAATTAAAAACAACAATAAGCTTTATTAAAAATTAAAAACAACAATAAGCTTTATTAAAAATTAACTCTTTCCCTGCCAGTGATGCCTGCTGATAATCCTTGCAAACAGTTTGGACCCAGATCAAGCCTGACAAAATGTCGGGCCTGATCTGGATCCAAACCGCTTGACACTCTTAGTCTCTGATGGTATTCCTGAAAGCTTTGTTTTGTTTGGTTTAAATTTTTACATCTCGGTCAACAGCTACATGGTCATGTGGAGATGGTCAGTTCACTTAACGACACTTTTATCTGGCTAAGCTTGACTAAGTAGTTAACCAGTACTTCTTGCACATACTTTCGATTGTAACTGACAACAATGATCTTTCTTGAGTAGGAGGAGAAAGACTGTAGAAATTATTTTATGATCAATCTCCACAAAGTATTGGACTGTGCCGGGATCAAACTTGTGACCCCTGGATCTGCAGTCAGAATTTTTTACCGACTGTGGTACATGGCATGAATTAATTTTCAAAATGTGGATTTTGAAAAAAATCACCAGACAACAAAAAACATGCAAAATTTCCAACCATATGTCTAATGATATACCTCACAAATGAAAATTTTGAATATGGTTATCCCCATCTTAATGCACTTAAGCAGTTTTGTCTCAAATTGGAGTGTTACGAGCTGCATAAAGACACACATCATCCAACGAAATTTGTCGTAATTAATGACTTCAAACTACATGTATTTCAGACAGTATATCGCAGGATATCCTGTCGAAAATTTTGACGTTATTCAATAAGACATCGCGTTACAAAACCGAGTGCATTAAAATGCAATATCATGGGTGAAAGTTCAAAATTTCCAAAATCCAAAACTTTAGAAAATCAGAATTTAAAACTTGCTGTTTGCCTCCAAATTATCAAAAATTCAAAGTAAATTGGCTGAATACCTTTAGATAAATTGAAACCAAATCAGAAAAGCTGTTATTACCTGCAGAATTCAGCATTTTGAGGCCGACTTTCTATGGAAAGTCGGCCTCAAAATCCTGAATTCAGGATTAATCCTGAAAACTTTCACCCATGCAATATTATTGAATCTCTTACCTTAACAATCTCTCATATAAATGTCCCGAGGCGACAGAAAATATATTTAATGTCTGATCTGCGTCCTCTGATGATTTTTCACCTCCTGACCAGGAACTGTAATAAGAAAAGGTTATAAGACAATCATTTTTACAGTACAGTCCCTTTATTTAAGAAATGAATTCATTTTTTGGAATGTTCATGGAATCATGAATACTTCAGGTCTCTTGCAAAGTGAACGTGAAGCAAGAGATCCGAAGTATTCATGATTCCATGAACATTCCAAAAATTGAATTTATTGCTTATAATTATTTACATTTTATTATAAATATCTAAAATATATAAAAAAAATATTTTAGTTTAGGAATTAAAACAGTTTTGTATTTAAAATACAATCGTATAAACGGCTAAGTCAGAGTGCAAAATGGAAAAGCGAAACAGCCAGCTTGAACACTGACAGCCAATGGAGCAAACAAGAGGCTTGTTTTGCATGTGCGACTCAGGTGTGGCTCGCTGTCAATAACAACACCAGTATCACTTCTGGTGAATGAGTTTGATGTTCGAAGCGTATTCCACGGGGAAGGAGCTAGGCAGCTGTCAATCAAATTTTGTGTAATTCATGAGGCTATGACCGGTTGCAAAAATCTAAAGATTCATTATAGAATTGCTTCGAGAATGTAAATATAAAGCTATGTATGGAGTTATAAGTGAATTGTGTTATAAATGTTATCTGTGGACAACAAAAGTCGACACTAGCAAGGATTTTTTTAAACCTTTTTACACTTTATTCTCTCCCTCATCTGACATACAGAGGGTCTGGGAGAGCCATCCCTCTGCATGCCTTACAAACTACAGTAAGGGCATTTTTATGGTATCTCTAGCTCACCCCTTACATGCACCTTTCATGCATTTCAAAAGCATGTTTATAACAGTTAACACAGCCGCGAAGGCACCATTCAGTAGTCTGGGTTTTTTTTGTCTAAAGAATTCTTATAGCTTGGCAAGTTTATTTGTAGATGAGTTTTGTGGTGCTTTAACCCTTAAAGCTGCAAGAAAAAAAAATGCATCTGAAAATGTCGTCTGCTGAAGTCGTCTGCTGCAAATAATTGCCTACCATTACTGACGAATTAAGTATACCACAAACAGGGTGGGCCCAGAACAGACTGCTCCTAAAGGAGCAGTCTGATCTGGGTCCATACTGTTAGCCATAGAGGCTTCTTAAACATTTCAGCAGATGAGAAAAGCAGACGACTTTTGTTGCGATTGGCACATTAAGGGTTAAAAAACATACAATTACCATATTCAACCTATTAGGTACACTGAGTACCCAAACATGTTAAGTAAAATATGCTAATTGGTGCTCTCCTGGCAATTTTGTTTGTTTGTTTGATTTGATTCTTTACGTCCCATCAACAATCTTTCAGTTAAACAGGGACGGGTCTTCCTGGGTTGAACCAGTACTAAGCTAGGATAAATGTGTCTTGCTCAAGGAGCACAATGCAGTGATGCCGGTGAGGCTGGAACCCGCAACCCTTCGGTCTCGAGTCAAGCACTCTAGATCTATCACTAAGCCACTGCTTTCCCACCTCCTTGCTGTGATATAATATGTGTTAAAGGGCAAGAAAGGTTACAGAAACAGTTAGCAAGGAAAATTAAACCCACATGCACATCTACAGACCATGGGGAAAAATTGAAACAGTATTGTAAACTGATTGGTGAACTAGATTGAGTTTTCAGAAGAAAACTTATATCCACCCACACATTTCATGGAGTTATATGACCCTCCTGACCTTGAAAATTACATCAAGGTCACAATAGTCAAGGAGCTAGGTTTTTGAAAATTGACTTGGCACAATTGTCTAGCCAAAAAAGGTTTGACTTCAGAAATAGTTAGAACTACCCTTCTACAACATTTCTAGGCATGTCGTACAGTCAAATTGTGGTAGCAGTTTTCCAGGAGGAGTCGTTTTGTACACCTACCCCATTTTTACTATAAAAACAAAATGGCGACATTGAAATCAGATATGGTATCCAGGTTGTATCCAGATGGTGCATACGGTCGTTATTTACTTCCAAAACCTCGATTAGGACCTAAACAATTATGAAAATAAATTGTTTACACCCAGAAGCACAACTTTTATGTTATAACTGTCATTTACGTTATATCTTCAATTACACCTTATAAAATCAATTAATTTTGGTCAAAGTTTAATTTCATAAATTCTATAATGGGTATATACGTTTTACATACCATGTTTGGAAAAGATAATTACCTGACTGTTTCAAAACTGCAAACATCTTGTTTCTATCATAATTACTTTAAGAATTATAAGCTGTTGATTATGATTACCCCCATAAAATGGTAAATATGGTTAGAACCATTTCACTTTGTAAGTTAGTATGCAATACCATCTGCTGACTTTTTAATTCAAAATTGAGCATTCTATCGATACATGATTGTAAACAAGCTATACTTAACTGCGTTTCTGGTGTAAAGTTCCATATTTTAATGCTTGTATGACAAAGTGTAACGTACATTACAAACTTTAAGACTTCCTAAATATATTGCTTAATACCTTATAGTATATGCCATATGGTATTTCATTTAATTTCAAACCTGTTTTGTTTTAAATTTATAACAAGACAGCATTTTTTTTTCTAAAATATTTATCAGTTTTTATTAAGTTACTATATATATAAACATTTAAATTTGCAATAAAGAACTTTTTTAAAGTTTTCATCTCCACGAAATATCATTTTGATTTGTCCAAAGTTAAAGATTCTAAAACACATAAACAAAGAAATAGACAGCTCTTTAGTAGTAGTAGAATACATTGCATTTCTGTCAAGTTTATCAAAGTAACATATATAACCATATCAAATATTATTAGGTCTATGTTAGTCCTAAATGTTATCAAAGACAGTATACGATTGGGCCCTGTAAAGCTAACATATTAAGGATGTAGAATTTTGTAATATCTATCGCAGGAGAAATTCAACACAACTAAGTTTTATTGAATGAAGTCTCATCAGTCATTTGAAAGTATTTTATGTACCCAGTTTACTATTTTACACATTATGCAAACAAAGTCAGTGACATAATATAGATTAGCTCCTTGTATAATACCTAGGTTAATTTCCCATAGAAAAAAAAAATTACTAAATGTTTAGAGAGATGGTTATAAAATTATACTATTTTTGTTTGCTTACATTCCAGAAAAAATCAATTAACTAAGAGTTGGTAGGATAAAATATATATATATATATTACAATAGAGGTTATGCAATAAACGTGACTGTAATCAGTTATTTTTAAGATAATCTTTAAAAATTAAATTGTATACTAACATTTATATGCATATGCAGATGATGACACATTACTTGTTTCAGCTTACTTGTTTTTGTTTACTGACTGTTCCAAGGCGGTGCTTCTTTTGTGGATCATTTATGTTGTTTCTGTCTTGTTTTGTTATGCTGTCATGCACATCTGTTTGTTGATGCCTTGTGGTCACCTGCTGGGAAAGGGCTGACCTCTTGGCTCTCATTAGTGATGTCTGATTATGACGTTGTCACTTTCCCATTGATTTCCTGGGTCAGGTGTAGTGCTTGGTTGTATCGATTCCTGATCTTTGCCATCTTTCTTACTTTAAATAGATTTGAGTTTATTTTCAGCATACGTTTTATAGTTTATTGAATGAAACTGTTAGTACCTTTGATCATTTGCTAAACTCATATCACTTTATTAGGAGAGATTTATATTGAAGAAACATTTCCCTGAAAATGGGAAAATCAGTTATAATGGATGACAACGATCTTATGTTAAATGATCATATCCAAGGAACATATGTTAATTGCTGCTTATGAAACTATTTTTAACACATATGACATTATCAGTCAAGAGTTATGTCGGGCTGAATAAGACATTGTGACACTCAGGTAATGTAAAGGATCATTGACACTTGCTATGGGTAAATGCCTATGGTTTTCAGTAAAAATAAAAGTTTGTCAATCGTCCCTTTCTTCACCCTGAAGCTACCCTGACCTGAGTACTTTATGGCTGTGAAATCCGTTTTCGATATTAAATGCTTCAAAGATGAAAATTTTTGGGTAGAACAATCAGTTTTACATTAAGATATATAGGAATCCGAAAACATTTTTTAAAATATCATTCCCCCCCCCCCCCGTGTGCCAGCAAAAGCTTTTGCATGAATATGTGTTACCATATTTTACACATTGTATTGAAGTGGCTTGCTGGCACAAGGGGGGGAAAGATGTTCAGCAGCCCAAAAACCCAGGTCCTAAGCCCATAAAATGCCTTTTCTACCAAGTAAGAAATTAATGACAGTCATGAAGTTCTATAGAACCAACCTCCTAAATTGCTTTGTATTCTGTGCTATTTTAATATAAAGTACTTAAAGATTAAAAGTAGAATTAGCAAGGTTTTATGCATTTTTTCATAAGAAAAAATCTCACTGTTATTAAATAACACATTATTTTGCAAACGTCCTGTACTTATCTATTTGCATGCTAGGGAATTGTTCAGGTTTTTATTTTCGTCTGCTGACTTTCTTCAAATTTAAGTTTTTAAAAATAAACCACCCAGGACCACCATCAGAGTGTCAAACAGTTTGGATCCAGATCAAAACCGACATTCTATTGGTCTTCATCTGGGTTCAAACTGTTTGCAAAAGGCAATTGGCAGACGAAAAAATTATCCACTGGCATGCAAAGAGTTATAACAGGTAAATACTATAGCGTTCAATATTGTCTCGTATAGGGATATACATGCATCATGTATATCATAAATATTAGGACACTTTAAATGCATTTCAACATGCTATGCCCTTTAAACAAAGCAAAAGTAATATTCAAAGGAACTAGTTAGAATCAGTCAAAAATATTTATTTCTTTTGCTGAGCTTTCAGTTTTGTATTATTTACGGTACATGTAGTCAAAAAATGTACAGGTAGCTTCTAAATTATCTCCCCAAAATCATTTTATTACAATACATATTTTGTTTTTAAAACATTTTCATCAATTATCGTGATTCGTTAATACTCTGCATATGGTATGTTCAATAGATATCACCATGCCTACCAAATAAATCAAGAAAACGTGCAGAAATCACTTTTTAAAGCACTTTTTATTTTCACGCAATTTCAGACCCCCTCCCCTTTCTATCCGCCATAACTCTCGAGTGCGTAGGAATTTTGAAAATATTTTGCTAGTTGGCTCTTGCCATGAGATCCACCTATTTCATTGATACTACATGCACCACACTAGAAGCTCAAAAGCAGCGTTCTGGGAATCAGAAAAATAGGCGTATAAGGCCCAAACCGTCAATGATCCTTTACTTTGAAATGTTCTTTAAGATATTGGATGGAAAAATAAAACGTTTAAAAACATGCATTCATGAGATCTTACTCAGTTTTAGCAATCAATGCTTAAATAACTGATGATAATTCCACTGTACATAACGTGGTATGGCCAAATTATTACTGGAGTTCTGTAAATATAATTCTTGATAACAAAGCGCTATATGCATATAAACATAAGAAAGAATAACTGATTTAAAATTAAAATCAACAAAGCTTTTTCTAAAAAAATATCTTGCTTCTTCAGAGAGAAAACAAATACATTACACATAAATAGGAAATCATATAAAAGCAGAAAACATGTTGAGGGTAGTGATTTATAGAGACATACTAAGAGTCAACTGTTCTTACAATCACTTTGTTCAGTAGTCTTTGTCATCAATGAAAGACTTAAATGCAATGTCTAGAAAGGATGCATGAAAGTTTATAATTATGCATGTCATATTTGCAATGCTTCTTTCCAAAAGAAATCATATTTCTTTTACTTTTAAAGGTAAGTATAAATATTAGAGGTTGATAAAGCAGTGCCTCTATTGTTGTATGTTTTATGTGATAAAATATACAAGATTTTGAATATCTTATCTTCTATATGATCTTTGACAGTAACACAAGTGTGAATTTCGCTGCCATAAAATCACATAACAATTGTTGACCTCTCTTATGTAATTTATACATGCTCAATTGAAGATTTGAACAACCATATATGATTTTGGGGCCTACCTCACATGGGCAAATGCACCGTTTAATCCCCTATGCTGATACATTAGAGCTAGCGTTTGTCTTCATCTACATATACAAGCAGCAAATGTTCTGATGTGTCTAATGACATATTTTTACAGGCTTGTATAAGCCTTCATTGCTGAACTAAAATCAAATGTGCTTACTAATTTGATATTTAATTTACGTTACTTTTAGTCATCAGTTTAGTTTGATTTTGAACATACAAAGGATTAATGGGATGCCATTCTTGCATCAATGATTATGTCCTCATTTGACATGCTGAATATCGTAATGATTTTATATGAACAAATTTCACGTTTAGACTAAGCCTATTTGATAGGAATAATGCAAAACAAAATTTCCAATAATTTATTTTAGTCCATTCATTTTGCAACAGCTACAATATAATCTTTACAATGCAAGAGAGTTATTCTAAGTGATAAGCATTGACCTCTAAAATGTATAACCATAAAGAACCTTGGTAAAAATATCCTGTTACAATGTTCTGTTACATTGCAGAACCAGACAAAGCGTATGATAAGTGTCACCATCTCCTTAACCCTTTAAGTCGAATGAAACTTCACATTTTTATCTAATGTACCAGTCCATTTTCGTCTTCAGGGTTGTCGGGTGTTGTTTTTCATTCGTTTTCAAATTTTAATAGAACATCCTGTTAGCAAACAGTAGAGAACCTGATCAGACATTGCAGTCTGTGGCGTCTGATCTTGGTCTGTACTATTTATCTATGTCCCTCAAAAAGAACTCTAGACTAATATGGGTTTAATACTTTTGTTGTATATGCTACTCACATCAGTTGTATTGTTTCTTCATCAAACTGGATAATGATTGGATATAGAGCGGTTTTAACCTTGGATAAAGAGCGGTTTTAACCATATGAATAGGCATGGCGTTTGTCATATGTGGGACAGAAACCGTAACGATTAAAACAGTTTTTGCTATGGCAAGGATTAACGTTTGCTTTAATGTTTCATTTCTCGATTTCAACCAATATTGTAAATAAAAAGGTAATTTTAGGAATTAAGTGTAAGTTTTTTCCCAAATCATAGCTATCAATATAGTTATTAATCATAGCTATCAATATAGTTATTGTAGTCAATAGCTGACAAGCTATAATTACATGTATTTTGGCGGCTTACACAATTGGTAAAATGGTGCTGTCATTTCGTTATATATTATATTTAGCAGAAAGTAACATATATAACTATAATAACAGGTGCCAAAATTAGTTTAAAATCATATTGCTAGCAATTTTCTTTCAAATAAAAGTTAATATTGATACGTTAGATTAAGAAATAACTGGATAGTAACACTATATGAATTCCTATTATTTTAGGGTAACGTAGTGAATTTGAATATTGCAGGGTAACGCCTTATCCGCTGAAAAATCTAACGCACTCCAATATCTGGCTAATATAATTATGTTTTAGAAATGTATAGTCTACAAACCTCATTTTGTGGAGGTCATTTGGTAGCCCGTAATCTAATGATATTACTGCATTAAGTAGTAATAAATTTGAATGTAAGTAACGTATATAACTGTTTTATCATAGTGTATAATGGTTAAACGCATACTGGCTGTTTGCTGCATTTCATTTAATGATTTTAAGGCTTCGTCATGTCCATATATAAGAATTTAGTATAAGCCACAGATACAATATATTGCAGCAGAGAATGTACACTGAAAATTTTGTAATACACGCATTCCCGTATTGTCATTTCAGGGTGTATGTTCTTTCTTTGATTTGTAACAAATGTAAAAAAGATAAACATACTATAAGAATAATGTTTAAATATGATTATAAATATGCTACTTTACTTAATAAATTAAGAAATGGGGAAGATTCCATTTCTTTTTGAATTTGGATACATTATATTCAGGGGGGTGGGGTAAATCACCCCTTCTAATGGACATTTTCACATCTTATATACCATATATACAAAATTTTTAAATCGCTTTACCGTCGTATGCCATTGCATACATGAAATGTATAAATTTAAAGGTAAATATGCTGAATAAGAAGCGATGGTTGAACGTGAGGCGTGTTTTCCTCTCAATTTACCTAAGCCTCATTTAGCGTAGGGTACGTTCAAAGATGGCGTCCTACAGCAAAACTGCTACCACAGTTTAACTGTACGACGTACCTAGGAGTATTGCAGAAGACCTCAGGATTACATTTCTGCAGTCAAACCTTTTCTGGCAGGTAAGTTGTGCCAAGTCATAAACTAAGGCCTGTACAGAGATCAGCGCCTGGACTACAATAATCTAATAAAACCAGGCCTTTAGTTAAGAGTGCATACCAAGGAAATAGTTTCCTTATTTCCCAAACAAAGCATATGTTGTGGGTACTCAAAAGAACCGTCTCAATGAGACGATTTTTTGAGCACCCAAAACATATGGTAAAACTGATGGGTAAGAAAATATTTACAATTTTATGCTCAAAAATTTTGCTTATCTAAGTCTGTGAACATAATAACTGTTTGAGTTGCCACAACCAGCTACGCACTGTAAAGCTTTTCAAAATGACTAAACTGGTAAATCCAGTATAGCTCAGCTCCAAATTATCAAAAATTTGAGCGTAAAATGTGATTTTTTTCTTAAGGTAAACATTTTTGGGTTGCTCACAAGAACCGTCTCATCGGTTCTTTTGAGTACTCATAACATATGTTTTGGTTGAGAAATAAGAAAAACAAGTTTTAATTCTAAACCCTAAGCTAGAGGCATGTGTGAAAGTTCAAAATTTCCAAAATCCTGAACTTTTGAAATTCAAATTTTAAAACTTGCAGGATGTCTACAAAAATGGATAATTTAAAGTTGAAATGATTAATTGAGTTTAGATAATCTGAAAACTAATCAAAAAAGCTATTACAATCTCCTTAATTTAGCATTTTAAGGCTGACTTTCTGTGGAAAGTCAGCCTCAAAATCCGGAATTCAAGATTAATCCCAAAAAATCTTTCACCCATGTAGAGCCTCAAAATCCTCAATTCAGGATAAATCTTGAAAACTTTCACCCACCTATATAGGCCAAGCCCTGCTATCCATTTTTCTATTGGATATTAGGGCGGATCATTTGGTGCTGACAGTAAAATTCCTGATCAATTTTTTATCAGACCAACCTTGATATTGTGTCCCAGATTCCTCCTTTAATCTCCTTAATTCAACATTTTGAGGCTGATTCTCTACGGAAAGTCAGCCTCAAAATCCTGAATTCAGGATTAATCCCAAAAAATTTCACCAATGTAGAGCCTCAAAATCCTCAATTCAGGATTAATCCTGTAAACTTTCACCCATTTAGAGGCCAGGCCCTGCTATCCATTTTTCTATTGGATAGTTTGGGGCTGACAGTAAAATTCCTAATCAATGTTTTATCAGACCAACCTGGGATTTTCCTAACTTTCTGAGGTTGTGGCCAGGGGCCTGTTGAATTTGGGGGAAAAGCACTTGGAACATCAAAACTGGGAAAATTTGATGCAGTCTAAAAGAACTGGACTGCCATTTTAAATGGATTAAAAAGCATATAGGAAATTAGCAGTGTAAAGCATTTGTTGCTTTAATTGCCTTTCTTAAAACCTCATGAAAGTTTGCATAAAAATGTGAATTTTTGTGCAAATTTTCATGCATCTGAAACTTTGCTATTTTTGTTTGGATTTTCATAAAATTCTCACCAAAAATGAAGAACTAAGAAATTGGGAATAATATACACCATTTAAATTTTGGGAAGTTTTTGCTCACTTTTGAATTGAGAAGGGGCTGATACTCAGCCCCAAATCAGGCCTGGGAAAATAGTTGCCAACCTTGATATTGTGTCCCAGATTCCTTTGTCTTCCTCTTTACCATTATCATCTAATAACTTCTCCTTCTCCATACCACTTTTCTTGGAAACCTGTCAATCAATGCTATTTTTAACCCTTTACTCGATAGGCTATGGTATGATAAGATCATGACATCATTTTCTATTTTTAGACAAAATTGACAAAATTTAAGAAAAATTATGTAAAGTTTTTGAATACTTTTGAAAATATTATGGAAAATGGATCGTTGCTATTTTTAACCCTTTACTCGATGGGCTATTTTTAGATCATGGCATCATTTTCCATTTTTAGACAACATCGAAAAAATTCAAGTAAATTTCAGTAAAGTTTTGAATTCTTTTGAAAATATTACGGAAAATAGAGCATTTGCTTTTTTGGAGCAAATGCTCCATTTTGCATAATATTTTCAAATTCATCATATTTCAAAAGAGTCAAAAGGTGTTATTATGGAGTAAAGGGTAAAAGTTGCTTCTCAATGAATAGCAAATAAATTTGTTCATAATAAGCGTGTAAACGAATTGGGCATCAACGCGAGAAAACCTGATTTCGGACTTTGGGAACAACAATGGCGCAGATCAGCAACTTTCTTATTTGCTTCTTAGAATGTATGATATCTAAACTTGTTACAGAACAAAATTGAACGAGAAAACCTGATTTCGGGGTTTGGGAACAACAATGGCGCAGATCAGCACCTTTCTTATTTGCTTCTTAGAATGTATGATATCTAAACTTGTTACAGAAGAATTTTCAATTTTCTAGCTAGTCTCTGAAGCTGAGGGGATTTGTTTGAGTCTGGCTTTGTCAGAAACCCTGAAGACTGGTCTTGTCGCATCAATGCCCTATTAAGGGTTGATGCCAACATGGACAACTGTCCTCAACAAAGCTGAAAAAACATTGTTTAAAAATTCAAAACATGGACTGTGATTCCCGCCAAAATTGCTATTTTTCTTTGATAAAAATACTTTTTTGTTTGATTTGATTCTTTACGTCCCAGTCAACAATTCTTCACAGTTATGTCAGGAGGGTTCTTCCTGGGTTGAACCAGTACTAAGCTAGGATTAATGTGTCTCACTCAATGACACAACACAGTGATGCTGGTGAGGCTAGAACCCACAGCCCCTCGAGCTAGAGACTAGCACTCTACCACAGAGCCACTATGATCCCTGATAAAAATACCATAATCAAAATTGTGTAATCCCCGGTATCCTTTGTATAGGTAGGTTAGCCCTTAGCATAGGGCCAATTAAGCAAACAATGATTATTTTCTTATCCATCAGTTTAAACATGTGTTTTGGGTGCTCAAAAGAACCGTCTCTTCGAGACGGTTCTTTTGAGTACCCAAAACATACGTTTTGGTTGAGAAATAAGAAAAACAGTTTTCAATTACACACTCTTATCTGGGGCCCTGCCTTAGAAAAAAATCCAGATGCACTTTAACTCTTTATCTCCTAGTGTCGTCTGTAGATAACTTTTGAAAACAATTAGAACCCAGATAAGTCCCGACAAAATGTGGGGCCTATTCTGGATCCAACCCAATTAACACTCAGATGGTATTCCTGAAAGAATTTTTCTTAAAAATTGATTTTGAAAAAAAAATGTATCAGCAGACGACAAAAAAAAACACGAAAATTTCCCCGGGGGCAAAGAGTTAAGCATAACTTCAAAATGAACTGACAACTTCTCAAAATAAATGTGACAGTCCTATTTTGCGATTACAGTGACAGTCCTATTTTGCACTTACATGTGACAGTCCTAATTGACCCTTACATGTGACAGTCCTAATTTTGCGCTTCCATGTGACAGTCCTATTTTGCGCTTACACTTGAGGGAAATGCACAAAATATGATGACTGTGTTATGTTGTATTATAAATTTGTGACCTATTTCCAAAACAAGAGAAAATCTCAAGATCAGATGCCAAAATAGGAATATTAAAATTGTCAACCACGTCAAGGCCTATATGTGCTACCATACCTTAGCTCTAATGGTCCTTGACTTGAAACTGCCTATCCCAAGTTCACTCACCAAAATTGGAATATTAAAATTGTCGCCCATGTCAAGGACTATATGTGCTACCATATCTTAACTCTGATGGTCTTCAACTTAAACTGCCTTTCGCAGGTTCACTCGCTAAAATAGGAATATTAAAATTGTCACCCATGTCAAGGCCTATATATGCTACTGTACCTTAACTCTGATGGTCCTCGACTTGAAACTGTCTATCGCAAGTTCACGCACCAAAATAGGAATATTAAAATTGTCACCCATGTCAAGGCCTATACAGTAAAACCTCGAAAATTTGAACTCAGATTTTTCAAAATACTTGCTGATTCAAAATATATTTTAGACACAATGGATTCAGAGAATAGGGCCTATTTATAAACTATTTTAAGTACTATCTATGAAAAACATATGTTTTGTGTGCAAAAAGAAACATCTCTCTGAGACGTTTCTTTTACGCGCACAAAACATATATGTTTGACAGGAAAAAACCCTAACAATAATCATTTTTGGGGCTTATATATTTGTATGTCTACTTCCCTATAATTAAAACTTTTGATACTTAGAAATAAAATCTCTAGTCCCCAGGACTTCGAAAAAACGAGATTCAACTGTATGTGCTATCATACCTTAACTCTGATGGTCCTCGACTTGAAACTGCCTATGGTAACAATGAGATCTGTAGAACCTTCAGGTGTATCAGTATGCTCATGACTGGAAAAAAGAACCACACTATCAGTTAGTGTATTTGAGTTTAAAGTCACAAAACACTAATCTCATAGAGATGAGATGAGGCCACAGATAATCCAACACACAACAACCTGTGATCCTTGCTCCTCTGTTTCCAAGGCAAGAAGTTTGACTGCAAAAGCTCAAATAAATGAATCATCCTTATCATTGAAGACAAACAAAAATTTTGAGAATAATATTTTTTATACATCAGTTTAAACGTGTGTTTTTTGTGCTCAAAGTGACGTTCTTTTGAGTACCCACAACATATGTTTTGACTGAGAAATAAGAAAATAAATGTTCAATTAAGCAAGTAAATTAGAATTCCCTATCTAAACAGGTCTCTGGTGCTTAAAATAAATGTCTCAGTGACACGTTTCTTTTAAGCACCAAAAACGCAATTTTTGATAGGATAATACTGAAAACGATCATTTTTGGGTTATATATTATATGTTGACTAGGTCCCTTTAATTGAAACGAGTTCTATAATTGGAAGTAAAAGCTTTAGTCCAGGGGACTTCCATTTATGATATAAAACTATTGAAATCTCCTTCTACATTGGTAGCTGTACATAATTTAGAGTTAACACGTACAAACATCTCAGACTTGTCAGTTTTCTGAATTTTGCTACTCAGAATCGGCACAAAAGTAAAGATTTTAGTCTAAGTAGTAACAGGAATGACTTTTGAAATTATAGAAAAATTGAGAGTCAAATATTTTGAATTATTACCCAACCGTCTATATACAGAGTAATTGTCTATTTTTTGCTATGTCATGGGTCACTGAACTATTGACCAGTGAATATTTTTGACTATTGACTGGCACTATATCATGGTCTGGTTACCTGCTTCCCTGTTAAAACACACACAGGCGCTTATCGACATGCGGGACAACGATGCAGTACGGTTTGTTTATGAAAGGAGACGTTGTGTAACAAAGATGAAAATGAGCCATGCTTTGGCAACTTTAAACTCCAATAACTCCATTGTTTATGGTCAGAAACATTAAGTATAGGTGCTCGCTTTCTTAGAACTAGGGGAACATTTTGAGACCAAAATCGAGCAGTTTTGGTGAAATTTTCTGTTTTGCAACAAAACTGCATCGTCTACAGCAACTCCATTCAAGAAACGCTGCTAAGTATTTCATCAAAAGGGTTGGGTAATAAAATAGTTATTTCATGCCTGTTTGTAGTATAGTCAAACTATTACCCCTCGGTACTGTGAAAGACTTGATGCACTATTGCCTTCGGCCTCATGCAATAGTGCATAAGGTCGTCCATTGCACCTCGGGTTAATAGTTTGGACTATACTACAAACAGGCATGTAATAACTGTATAATATACATTACCTCGCAATCTGATATATCTCCCGAGATCTGCCTTCTCTCAGTCTCAACATCCATGCCCCTGGATTGGCTTTCAACTGGAAGTAACCCTACAAAAACACAATTCGGTGAATAACCCTTTACTCCATAGGCTATTTTTGTATAATGACATCGTTTTCTATTTTTAGACAACATTGGAAAAATTCAAGAAAAATTTAAGTTAAGTTTCGAAAGCGAATGCTTTTGAAAATATTATGGAAAATGGAGCATGTGCTCTTTTAGAGCAAATGCTCCTTTTTCCATAATATTTTCAAATTACATGATATTTCAAAGACGTCAAAAGGCATTAATTTTGGAGTAAAGCGTTAAGACAAAAAATACCAAAGCATTGTAGTACTACTAAACAAGAATATTCCAAATATGAGGTCATAATATGCTTTGATATTTTTAAGTTATCAGAAGATCTTAAGGTTATTGAAAGTGATATTAATTTTGGGATATACCTCACGTCACTGTCATAAACGATTTGTGGAAACGGCTTTAATGTAGAGTTGACTTTAACTCTTTGAATACTGGGTAACTGGTAACTTTTCATCCTTTTGTTTTTGTGTGGTTTGTGATTTAATGTCCCAGTCAACAGCTAAGGTCATGTTGAGATGGTCAATTTACCTAACCACATTTTTTATGGGCAAGCTTGA